>MJUT01064003.1:1297733-1328569 GCA_002080005.1 Gigantidas platifrons
CCAGTCAGTTTTGGCTATTCTACTAAAGTTATCTTCCCTCATACAAAGATAACCCCAGTCAGTTTTGGTTATTCTACTAAAGTTCTCCCCCTTCATACAAAGATAACCCCAGTCAGTTTTGGCTATTCTACTAAAGTTCTCCTCCTTCATACAAAGATAACCCCAGTCAATTTTGGCTATTCTACTTAGGCCCTTCGGTTTTTCTCCCAAAGACTTAAATTATTTGAATTTCCTATGAGCGTAATGGATGAAGACTATTCCAGAAATGTTGTCATGCACATTAAATGAGATTTCTACTAAAGAAAGTTTAAACCGTGACAGTTATCAATTCCACCAATATCAACAAAACATACACTATCCTCTCACCTTAATTGAACACAGAAAAGACCATGACATATGATGGTCCTGGCTTGAGACAAGTAGAAACAAGATGAACTGTCAGCTAATGCTCACTTATGATACCCCCGCATATATGTTCAATGTGTATAAAACCCAACTAAGTCGGCAAACAGGAAGTAGGAATCTGATGGGTCCAAAAACGCTTCTCACAATATGGCATACCTATATGAAGCTTGTGACCAAATATCAGATTTCTGCCATCAATAGTTGCTGAGAAAAATGCAACGAAAAATATCTTGGGACGGACGGAAGGACAGATAGAAGGATGGACAGAGGTAAAACAGCATACCCCCCCTTCGGTGGAGTGGGGGTATAAAAAATGTGGCGTGGTTAAACTGATAAATGGATAAATCTGATTAATGTTTTAACTACTTATGAAAATAAACTTTAAACCGTGATGGTCAACAATACCACTAATATCAACAAAACAAACAACTACCTCTCACCTTAACTCACTGAACACAAAAAAATGGAACTCCAGATTCTGGCTTTGGACAAGTACAAAAGAGTGGCTGGGTTAAACCTATTAACATTCTTATTAAAGGATTACATACCTGAATCAATGATTGTTTCTACGTTGGACCTGGGTTAAAACTATTAACATTCTTATTAAAAGATTACATACCTGAATCAATGATTGTTTCTATGTTAGATCCATCGTTATTAGCACTGTTGATAACTTTAAGACCTCTGTCTGCCCAATACAGCTTCTCCGCTGTGGAATCAAAATCCACGGCAGTAGGTCTATCCACGTGTGGTACAGTGATCGTAGGAATCACACTGAAGTTAGCATTTAACAGATCCACTCCACGAATTATATTATTTCTTACAAACAGTAGAAATTTATTGTCAGCTAGAATAAGAATTGTGTAAAAAAATATTAATATTAGTCGCTATTTTATTTTAGCTAAAAGAGGATTGATTTGATTGATTTGATTTTTGGTGCTTAACGCCATTTTCAACAATATTTCAGCTATATCATGGCGACCAGTTTTAGTGGTGGAGGAAGCCGGAGTACCCGGAGAAAACCACCGACCATGGGCAAGCAACTGGTAAACTTCATCACTTGCGGCTGCGAGTCGAGTGCACCCTTTTTTGTAATTTACAAAGCCGGGCGCAAACCCACGCCGTATTGGTGATAGGCTTGTATGAGTCGTTAGATCCAACGACCTAACTCATCGAGCCACCCGGGCCCCGCTAAAAGAGGAATTGTGAATATATACAATAATAGGTCAAAAGTCTTTCCACACTAACATTTTTCATTTCATATACATTTTTATATTCACAATTAAAAAAAAAAAAAAATATTGCCAACTCATTTCCTACTAAATGTTCATGAAATTTTCAGTATTAAAGCAGAAATAAATATAGTTTCTTCTTCGCATAATTTTATTTCTACTTTTCCTTAAAATATGATTTAAACACAATTTTTTTTTTTTTTTTCACTAAATCTTGCTATATAATACAAAATTGTGTCATCGAGAATATATATTAGCAAAGGGGAGGTAACTTGTATATTTAATTGTTAACTGTAAATATTTTGTATTAAACCAGTCTGGATGCTATGTGCTTTAACTTTCAACATAGATATGGCAATTTGCATAACTATAATTAATTGTGAATTCTCTACCAGTCAAATGAATTTTGAAATTTTAAAAGTTATTAAAGGCATATATAGACTGTCAGAATTGATTTTTTTTAATATTAAAAGTTGCCAATATTCGATGTTTTATACTAATTGCAGTTGAAATTTTTCATAATATCATACGCAAATAGCCTAGAACGAAGGAAATACGTCGCTGTTTTATTTTCTTGAATCCAGTAAAGAATCCAATGTTTACCCGCACAATATTCATACGACATGACAGTGAATTAATTCGGGAAAGTGTTTGCGCATGTGCGAAATTGTTTGTTGATGAAGAAAGCACATGACACAAATCGAATCATGGAAGAACAAACACATTGACGGATTCTATACGAAAACGACACAAAAAGGAGGATTCAGCAAGCTTTCATAGATATATTTTTTAAATTATATTAATTCTAACAAATTTACATGCAACATGCTTCCTGGTTGTTTATAGCAGTTATCACTATTCGGCAAACTTCGGAAAAGCAGCCGACTTATGATTAGGTCGTGTTAATGGCGATTTTACCAACAGACATTCAAATTTTTTTCACTATTTACAACATTATAACATATTTTTTAAACCTGGCTTCTTGTTCAGAACATGTTATTAGCATAAAACATCGAATATTGGCAACTTTTAATATAAACAAATAAATTCAATTCTGACACCTTGTATGCCTTTAATATTATTCAATTGAAAGAAATACACAAAAGTTCAAAACAAATCATAATTTACCTATACATTTCTTGCCGTCCTCATCAAGTTTCTTCAGATGAGGACACAAGCACTTAGCCACGCCATTGTAACCAATCAAACATAGATGTGTACATTTTCCGTTATTTTTACAAGGATTCACAGCGTATGGTTGTCGTAGAGGGTGGTAGACTTGGAGGTCAAAAGGCTGTGTCAGGGTCTGTTGAATCTTCATCACGTCAGAGCCGTTGAATTTGTTTGCCTAAAAATAAATAAAAATTAAAGGTTATTGTTGACACAAATACAAATATGTCCCACCCCCATCACCCACTCTTTTTGAGGAAATATTCTGAGTCATAAAGGGAAATAACTCTTTCACAAACGCTCAGATCAAACTTCTGTAAGATGTGTAAATCTTCATATGTTTATAAGCAAGCCAGCCAAGTTTTGGAGAATTCCCATTACAAAAAAAAAAAGGGATTCGTGCATACAAACTTTTGAATGAAAAGTTCTAAGTTAAAAAGGGAAATAACTCCTTGATATCATAAAAGTCAGATCAATTTTATGTAAAGAAACGTGATTCTTCATATGGTAATAAGCAAGCGTGCAAAATTTTGAGGAATTACAACATAAAATGTAGGAGGAGTTACACGTATAAACTTTTGTGACTGACATATGGAAAGACACGACAAAAACAATGTATCTCTCCCAGACATAATTACACCTGACTGAAATATTATAAGAAATATTTACTGATATTAAATATGAATTTTCTGGACATATTTTCAAAAACATTTTTAACCTTCCATTAATATTTCAATGATTTTTTAACAAGATATAAATTTTCATCTGAAAAAAAAATATAAAAAAAATAAAACAATGTTAAGTCTTTCTTTGTTTTAACCATTAATCAACACAAAAATTGCAAATGTTCAGAGGCAACTGTTTCTTCTGAAAACTAGTCTAACACAACTGATGCAGGTTCGTGCCCTGATAACCACTTAAGTGTTCAGATTTCCACATAAACAAGATTGCTATGCCATAGTCTATGTCCTCCACCTATTTACATAGATCTGTGTATAAATTACTTTCATTAGTTCCTATGACTGAAATGGACTAATCTTTAAAGAAGCTGTGTCGTCAATAATCAGTCAAGAATTTTGCTTGTGTTCTAGCAAGCCTTTATATGGGTTCTATATTAGAAATCACTTGTAATTTTAATTGTGCTAGCTATTGTATATAGAAATTTTTATTGGCAGATTGACAGTCAAACAGGAAAGACAAATACCCTGTATTGATGAGTGGATTTCAAGGAATTGCAGATTACCAAATTTCAATAGCAAACAAAATAATGAAAAAGTTCCATGTTTTTGTAACAATCATTCAAACTATTTAAAACAGCAAGTGTTCATCTCCATACACTATTTTTATGCCTTTAAAATTTAATTGGATTCTACAAAATTAAACGTAAATAACTCTCACTTTTGTCACTATCACATTCCTCATGTGGGAAAAACCCTACATATCAATTTTCGTTGAAATTGGAGCACTTCGAAATTTTAAGCATTTTGGCGGCCATCTTAAAAATGACTGCTTAAATTACCTCCATTTAGAAATCGCATTGGTCACGATCACATTCCTCTAAAAACCCCTAAATATCAATTTTCTTTGTAATTGGAGCATTGGAGCACTTTGAAATTTTTTATGTGTTTTGGCAACCATATTGAAAATAGCTGCCAAAATGGCCACCATTTTTAAATCGCATTTTTCACTATCACATTCCTCAGGTCGAAAATCTTCTAAATATCAATGTCGAACTTAAGCTAGAGATTCCTAATAGAATGCTTGTGTGTAAGTTTGAAATCAATTGGTCAACAAATAAAAATCTTAGAGCACTTACAACATATCTCGGATGGACGGACTAACTGACAGATGCCCAGCATTTCCATATCCCCCGCTCTGCTTTGCGAGTGAGGGGGACAAAAAAACCCACAACATATGACATTGGAAATCCTGCATACAATTTGGTTTATACAGGATTCCAGTTTATTCAGGGTTCAGTTTATAAAGGATTCCGTTTTATTCAGGGTTCAGTTTATACAGGATTCCGTTTTATTCAGGGTTCAGTTTATACAGGATTCTGTTTAATTCAGGGTTCAAGGTTTCACTGTACTACGATTAGAAAGATGTCCTACAATTGATCAACTTACCCTCATTAGAGAGTTAGTTCCCCAATCTGTCCAGTATACATAGTTTCACTGTACTACGATTAGAAAGATGTCCTACAATTGATCAACTTACCCTCATTAGAGAGTTAGTTCCCCAATCTGTCCAGTATACATAGTTTCACTGTACTACAATTGATCAACTTACCCTCATTAGAGAGTTAGTTCCCCAATCTGTCCAGTATACATAGTTTCCAAACAAAGTGAGAGCAAACGGATGTCTCATTCCTTCATGGTGTTTAAGTATTAATCTGTGATCTTTTCCATAGTAATCAATAGTATGGATAGAATCAGACCTGAAATAAAGAGGTTAGTGTTAGGTTTATGGCATTTAATGTCACTTTCAACAATATTTCAGTTATATCGTGGTGGTCAGTTTATTTGTGGAGGAAATTGGAGTACCCGCAGAAAACAACTGACCTGCCACAAGTCACTGACAAACTTGATCACATAATGTTGTATCGAGTACACCTCACCTGAGCGAGATTCGAACTCACAACTTTAGTGGTGATAGGCACTTGCACCGATTGCATAGGTATCCAGCTACAATACGATCACGACGGTCCGTCTCCATGCATCAGTGGTCCCTCTCCATGCATCAGTATTTGTTGTAAGCTTGTTATATTTACTGTGTGACAGCACTCCCATAAAAAAATATCATTAAAAATATACAAATGTTGTTTTTTTTTTCAGAATTAATATTGACGCTATATCGGTTTATTCCTCATTTTTGTTTGCAGCTTTTAGTTGACATATTTTAGAAGTCAAGAATTTTTATGTTTGTATGCACCATGGTCCTGTATGAATTCCTGCATTGACTTAGGAATTATATTTATAAATTGTTCGTCAATATGCATATGTTAGAATTAATTATCTTTTTATCTATTTACAAAAAAAAAAAAAAATATGTACTTTTGTAAAAACTAGTCAAAATATTTTATTCAAATTATACCAAATCCATTATTCAATTATGTGATACCAAAATAGCAAACTAACTAGATTAATATAGAATACAAATCATATAAAACATGGAAGATCATTGTGCCCATAGGACACAGATACCCTCATTCTCAATTGAAGTACACACGTATTTTTCGGTAAATCAAGGGCCATAACTCCAGAGCAAAAAAAGTGGTACAGTCCAAAATCAAACTTGACCTTCCTTTTATGGTCCCTGACTTTGTGTATAAATTTCAAATGATTCGCTTTTAGTTACTGAGTGAAAATCAAATGAGTAAATGGGTCAAACTTAATGGCCCCTGGTGCTTAGCGGCGGATGTATAAAAACGATCCCTTAGTTACCGAGCATCAATCCAGTAAAGCCGTTTGAAGTCAAAGTCAATAGTAAGTCCATTAGGCCAGCCTCCTCCTACAATGCTCGAGATATTAAATATAGTCTTCCTTCCTTCGCCCGCCATAGAAGACGTTTCTATTCTGGGAAATTTCGAATCCCAATCTGTCCAAAATAAGGATCTGAAAAATAAAAAAAATATTTATACAGAATTTAAATCACAATTATGCATTAACCAAACTTTAAATAAAAGTCCCAATGACGGGTTGTTAATTTATGGTGTTTAACGCCACTTTCAACAATTTTTCAGCTATATCGTGGCGGTTAGTTTTATTGGAGGAGGAAACCAGAGTATATGTAGAAATCCACCAACCTAATAAAGGAATTTTTTTGTTAATTTACAGGTAACCTGTACAAACAGAACACCTGTCTATTCTGGACACAAAAGTTTGTCTCAAGAGGTTAAGTTTAGACAGATTTCACAGTAAGTGTATTCAGGTTTATCTTTAGAATTTTCTTTGATTGTCATTCAAAAGTTATAACAGAAATGGTGAACTAAGTAATAAACACAAACACATGAACTACTCCTCTGGCTCTGGCTCTGCTAAAAACCCCAATGCACGAAATACCAGTAGAGGATACAAATCTAAGACTTTGGTTGGGACAAGGACATAAATGTCTTTAATTTGCAAAAAAATTGGTTTACAATTTGCAGTGCAGAAGAATGTTGATTTTTTTTTTTCATATTTCATACTACAGTGGAACCTGTGCAATCCGACACCTGAGTTTTCCGACATACTGTGACATCCGACAGAAATTTATGGTCCCAAAGTAGTTCTGTTAACATAAATAAAACTTGAGTATTCCGACATCCTGTACAATCCGACACATTTCCCTGGTCCCTTGGTGTGTCGGATTCGACAGGTTCCACTATAATATGATAACTTCAACAGAAAAACTTGACACAAAATTATTAACATTTTTACTTATATAAACACAACTATCGCTTTAGAACTTAAAAATAAATAAAGAGCTATCGCCAGATGGTGGCTTCATGCAACCGCAGCAAGTCAACCAATTTTGTCATCTTGCTTAGAAACAATATCAGGGCTATTATATACACACAAAAAACAATCCAAACTTCTGTTCTGTTCCATGATCACTGTTAAAATTTCTAAAGGTTCTGTCATAAAGAACTTAAATCATTGTGGTAAAAAACAAACAACCACAATGACACATTCTATACCATAATAGGACCACAAATATCTTGTAGCATCTACAATTACGTAAAAAGGAACCAAATGCCCCTTATGTAATGATGGTTGGTTTGGTTTTATGGTGTCTAACGCCACTTTCAACAATATTTCCGTTATATCCTGGCAGTCAGTTTTATTGGTGGAAGAAACTGGACTATCCAGAGAAAATTAACGACTCGTCCTAAGTCACTGACAAACTTTATCACATAATGTATCGAGCATACCTCGGTATGAACGAGGTGCAAAGTCACAACTTTAATGGTGATAGGCACTGATTGCACAGGCAGTTGTAAATCCAACTACCATATGATCACGACCACGACCACATGGCCCCTCCTTTTGTAATGACAATCAGTGGAGATAAAACAGACATACCCTACTCTAGGATCCAGTACAACAGCCCTTGGACTGATCATGCTCCCAGCTATCAGTGTAGTGTTACAGACATATATAAAACAGACATACCCTACTCTAGGATCCAGTACAATAGCCCTTGGACTGATCATGCTCCCAGCTATCAGTGTAGTTCTATCAGAACCATCAAGCTTTGCTACTTCTATTTGATCTAAGTTACTTTCAACCCAGTAGATATTCTGTCCAATCCAATCCACCGCCAGACCTTCGGTTGTGGCTAATCCAACATCCACTATTGGTGTTATTTGAGTAAAACCTTAAATACAAGTGGATTGACAGGTTAATAATACAAAGATCTGTACAATTATTTGGCTCTCCAATATTTCGATACTGAGAGTACCTGATGAAGGTATTCCGGAAATGTGCGCACCTGAGCGTTCCTGATGAAGGTATTCCAGAAACGTGTCGTGTGCACTAAACCAACTTTTGTGTTTGGAATAGACAGGTGTTCTGTTAATTAAGGAATATTTGAAATTGTTGAACAGGTTATATGATATAACCTGGTTTGGGTCAGTTTACGCTTAATAAACCGCAAAGCGGTTTATGAAAAGCGTAAACTGACCCAAACCAGGTTATGCAAGTATAACCTGTTCAACAATTTCAAATATTCCTTATAATTTAATTTTTACAACAAAATTTAATGATTCCTTGATTTTAATTGCGATTATTTCATGTGGCTATTTGAATTTGTCGTTAGCGGATGAACACGTTGGTGACGTCACAATACCAACCCAGGTTATCGAGTATAACCAATGTTGCTCCAGGCGGATCTGCCAATCGGATTGTAGTACATGTATTCACATCAAATTAAATTATTCAAGGTTAAATTAACAAATATTTCCTTACTAAGTTTGGTTTATACAAGATTTCAGTTTATTCAGGGTTCGGTTTATACAGGATTCTGTTTTATTCAGGGTTCTGTTTATACAGGATTCCAGTTTATTCAGGGTTCGGTTTATACATGATTCCAGTTTATTGAGGGTTCAGTTTATATAGGATTCCAGTTTATTCAGGGTTTGGTTTATACAGGATTGCAGTTTATTGAGGGTTCAGTTTATACAGGATTGCAGTTTATTGAGGGTTCAGTTTATACAGGATTTCAGTTTATTCAGGGTTTGGTTTATACAGGATTGCAGTTTATTGAGGGTTCAGTTTATACAGGATTTCAGTTTATTCAGGGTTTGGTTTATACAGGATTCCAGTTTATTGAGGGTTCAGTTTATACAGGATTTCAGTTTATTCAGGGTTTGGTTTATACAGGATTCCAGTTTATTCAGGGTTCAGTTTATACAGGATTTCAGTTTATACAGGATTCCAGTTTATTGAGGGTTCAATTTATATAGGATTCCAGTTTATTCAGGGTTTGGTTTATACAGGATTTCAGTTTATTCAGGGTTCAGTTTATACAGGATTCCAGTTTATTGAGGGTTCAATTTATATAGGATTCCAGTTTATTCAAGGTTTGGTTTATACAGGATTTCAGTTTATTCAGGGTTTGGTTTATACAGGATTTCAGTTTATTCAGGGTTTGGTTTATACAGGATTCCAGTTTATTCAGGGTTCAGTTTATACAGGATTTCAGTTTATACAGGATTCCAGTTTATTGAGGGTTCAGTTTATACAGGATTTCAGTTTATTCAAGGTTTGGTTTATACAGGATTTCAGTTTATTCAGGGTTCAGTTTATACAGGATTCCAGTTTATTGAGGGTTCAGTTTATATAGGATTCCAGTTTATTCAGGATTCAGTTTATACAGGATTCCAGTTTATTCAGGGTTCAGTTTATACAGGATTCCAGTTTATTGAGGGTTCAATTTATACAGAATTGCAGTTTATTCAGGGTTCAGTTTATACAGGATTCCAGTTTATTGTGGGTTCAGTTTATACAGGATTCCAGTTTATTGAGGGTTCAATTTATACAGGATTCCAGTTTATTGAGGGTTCAATATATACAGGATTCCAGTTTATTGAGGGTTCAGTTTATACAGGATTCTAGTTTATTGAGGGTTCAATTTATACAGGATTCCAGTTTATTCAGGGTTCAGTTTATACAGGATTCCAGTTTATTGAGGGTTCAATTTATACAGGATTCCAGTTTATTGAGGGTTCAATTTATACAGGATTCCAGTTTATTGAGGGTTCAATTTATACAGGATTCCAGTTTATTGAGGGTTCAATTTATACAGGATTTCAGTTTATTCAGGGTTTGGTTTATACAGGATTCACTGAACATGTACTTACTATTTGATAAAATTGTCCCTCTAAATATCTTGTCGTCAACAACATCTGTCCAAAATATCCAGCTTTCATTGTAATAGAAATCTAAGGCGATCGTGTTCCTTAATCCTGACACCAGCGAAGCGTAATTAAACTTGTCCAAATCAACTCGTCTCATTTCATGTCTGTTTGAGAAGATGATGTAAACAGGTTCATTCACTGTAAATAAATATATTAAATTTTTGAAAAAAATGTAAAATAAAATATCTGTATATGCTAAATAAACGTTAGAGAAAACTGATAGGGCAATCAAAAATGGACAATCCAGAAAAACTGGCAACATAGGATACACAAGACGAAGACAAACAAAATAAAAACACAACACAATATGTGTTGGACACCAATATACGCTGTAATGCAAACAAACACAAATAACATAAATAAGACACAAGTCCTACTACAAACAACTGGAGGTAAAGACGAACCAAACATCGTTTTTAAGCAATTGCCACGACTACTTTCTTCCGGGCAAAAAAATTAAACAGGTATTCTATTGAACCATGCAGTATTCAACGACCACCATCATATTGCATGATACTATCATCATATTCTTTCTTCAAATTCTACAAAGGGTGCACTCGACTCACAGCCGCAAGTGATAAAGTTTACCAGCTGCTTGCCCAGGGTCGGTGGTTCTCTCCGAGTACTCCGGCTTCCTCCACCACTAAAACTGGTCGCCATGATATAGCTGAAATATTGCTGAAAGTGGCATTAAACATCAAAATTTAAATTCAAATTCAAATTCTACATAAGGTTCTTTAAGGTGGTAAAAGTGTGGCACTCTCCAAACACCACACCCAATATGGTCAATGGTCAAGTTTTCATAACCTGACAAACCCTATCTACCACCTTGGGGTGTTGCTGGCAAGTTCTATGGATTGAACATCATATTTACCATCACTAGTACATAGAACAATCATGAAAACGATTATTTCATCTGTTTATCTTTATTGTTTAAACCCATTTAAGAAAAAATCCTTTATTAGATTCTAGGACCATCCATGAAATATTATTGGTCTGCTGTTTCCCGACCAACCCACCAAAATCGTCCCTACTCAAAACAATGTATTGTTTTTTGTTGTTGCTATTTTTGACAACTATGTTTTCACAACAACAAAAAAAGTGCCTTTTGGAACATATGAAGAAGAAGAAATTGCCTACCTTCCTGCCCAATTTCAATATTGTGGGTCGAGAAACAACTATTTCTTAAACATGGCCTAATTAAGATTATTAATGAATTAATACACATATCACATGACTGACCTGGTTTACATGTATACTGGTCCTTCTCCAATTGGAAACCTGGAGAACAGGAACACTGGTAGCCATTGGTTGTTTCATTTCCCTCTGTACATAACTGTCCACAAATTCCCCACTGTGAACATTTATTGATATTTGGTACTGGAAATATAAAAAAAAAACCGTGAAGCTTAAATGTAATTAAAAAAAACATGTTAAGCTTATGTAATTAAAAAAAACATGTGAAGCTTATGTAATTAAAAAAAAAAACATGTGAAACTTGTGTAATTATAACTAGAGGTTCAGGTGAGCTTGTATCACTCACCTGACTTAAATAATTCTGAAAGGGGACCACCCAAGGACCATTTTAAAGTAAAAAAAAGGGGAGTAACTCTGGTTAGATTTGTTGAAAAATCATCATTATTGAACTTGACCTAGATATTCATGAGTTACATTTACATACCAAACCTAGTTTCAATCGGACTTTTTGTTCACAAGTTATAATTTGCAAACCAAAAAATTAGCAATTTTGAAGAATAAAAAGGGATGTAACTCTGGTAAGATTTGTCGAAAAATGATCGCTATCAAACTTGACCTAGATATTCATGAGATACACTTACATACCAAACCTAGTTTCAATCTGACTTTTTATTCACAAGTTATCATCTGGAAACCAATTCGGGACACACGGACGAAGTATAAAAAGGGATGTAACTCCGGTAAGATTTGTCGAAACACGATCGCTATCGAATTTGACCTAGATATTTATTACATACACTTACATACCAAACCTAGTTTCAATCTGATTATTTGTTCCCAAGTTATCATCTGGAAACCAAATATTTAGCAATTTTGAGGTATAAAAAGGGGCATAACTCTAGTAAAAATAGTCGAAAAATTGTCATTATCGAACTTGACCTAGTTCTTCATAAGATACACTTACATACCACACCTAGCTTCAATCTGACTTTTCATTCACAAGTTATCATCTGGAAACCAAGTACACGGACGAACGGACGACACCCATTTCTACAGTCCCCTTCGACGAAGCATCGGGGGACAAAAAAAACATGTGAAGCTTATGAAATCATAAACAAAACATGTGAAGCTTATGTAATTTAAAAAAACATGTGAAGCTTGTGTAATTAAAAAAAAAACATGTGAAACTTGTGTAATTATAAAAAAACATGTGAAGCTTATGTAATTATAAAAAAACATGTGACACTTATGTAACAGTGACTTGCGACAGTTCGGTGGTTTTCTCTGGTACTCTGGTTTCCTCCACCAATAAAACTGACATCCATTATATAACTGATATATTGTTGAAAGCGGTGTTCAACATCATAAACAAAACCTTACCTATGCATATCTTATCATCAGGTCCCAGCTGTAACCCTGGGAGACAGACACACAGGGGTCCCATAGGGGACATAGAACAGTTTGTACAACCAGAATTCTCCTTACCTATACATGTCTTATTATCAGGTCCTAGCTGTAACCCTGGGAGACAGACACACAGGGGTCCCAGAGGGGACATAGAACAGTTTGTACAACCAGAATTCTCCTTACCTATACATGTCTTATTATCAGGTCCTAGCTGTAACCCTGGGAGACAGACACACAGGGGTCCCATAGGGGACATAGAACAGTTTATACAACCAGAATTCTCCTTACCTATACATGTCTTATTATCAGGTCCTAGCTGTAACCCTGGGAGACAGACACACAGGGGTCCCATAGGGGACATAGAACAGTTTGTACAACCAGAATTCTCCTTACCTATACATGTCTTATTATCAGGTCCTAGCTGTAACCTTGGGAGACAGACACACAGGGGTCCCATAGGGGACATAGAACAGTTTGTACAACCAGAATTCTCACACAATGAGGTATCTGTAATAAATAAAAAATGTAAATTAATATCTTATATAACAAGTACATTAATTAATACAAAAATTGCCATGATTTCAAAATTATTTTTTTTTACTAAATTTGATACAGTATGCCCACTCTTATATGGCCATGGTCAGACACTATTGAAGTGTCGGTGCCAAATCAGGAAATTGAGCAGTCATGTATTTGTGTGTAAGGTGTCATGTATTTGTGTGTAAGGTGTCATGTATTTGGGTGTAAGGTGTCATGTATTTGTGTGTAAGGTGTCATGTATTTGGGTGTAAGGTGTCATGTATTTGGGTATAAGGTCTCATGTATTTGTGTGTAAGGTGTCATGTATTTGTGTGTAAGGTGTCATGTATGTGTGTAAGGTGTCATGTATTTGTGTGTAAGGTGTCATGTATTTGTGTGTAAGGTGTCATGTATTTGTGTGTAAGGGGTATAGTATTTGCCTCTTTCTACGATTTTTCTATTTAAATTTTTTAAGCATTTGACAGTGTAGTATTTGTTGTTTCATTTTACTATGGCACGTAGGTATGGTACATTTAAATCACTTCCATGGCCGAGTGTCTAAAATAAGTTTGACCAAATGCAGGGATGATCCTAGTTAGAAAATACATTTACACCCCCCTTTCAAAATGGTCATATTTTACATGTTCTGAACTTCTGACTGTGTCCAGCAATTTTGGGAAAACAATTTTCAGAAGAAAATAGCTGAAATCAGTCAAATAACTGAAAGAAATCATCCCTGCAAATGAAAATACAGCAGAAAAAAATAAAATGACTACATTGATGGGTAAACCTATTTTCAAAGTGCGATCCCTGGATACCATTTACAGCCAAACCTGCTTTAGTGACCTCCTCTATTAAGCAATAACTTGTATTGTGTGACCTTAATGTTAATTCTTTCAGTGATGATTCTGGTTAGAAAATAAAATAACTGAAAATAGCAGAAAACATGTACACTCCCTTTGAAAAGGTCCATTGTTGACCTGTTCTGACTGTGTCCAGCATTGACCTGTTCTGACTGTGTCCAGCATTGACCTGTTCTGACTGTGTCCAGCAACTTTTGGCAATTTCTCTCCAGAGGAAAATAGCTGAAGTCAGTTAAATAACTGACGAAAAATCATCCCTGTTCCTTTCACAATGAATTTCATATCAATTAAACCTGTATGTAGCGACTATCTGTCTAATGAGACCTTATTTCAATGTTCCCTTGGCGAGGTGTACTCAATACAACATTATGTGATAAAGTTTATCAATGACTTACGGCAGGTTGGTGGATTTCTCCGTGTACTCCGGTTTCCTCCACCAATAAAACTGATCGCCACAATATAACTGAAATGTTGTTGAAAGTGGCCTTAAACACCATAAACTTAAACAAAACCTCTTGGAGGGTTAGACTATATGATTAGATAACTTACTACTACATAGCCCTCCTTCATCCTCTCCGTTTGTACAGTTATTGATTCCGTCACACAGCTGTAGTGGTGTTAGACAAACCTTTGGTTGTGATGGACACGAGTAATTAGGATGAATACATGTATCTGTTGATAAAACAAAATCTCAATTATTACATAAATATCAAAATGTCCAATGTAATATACAGTCTAACCTGCCCATGCAGTCACCTCTATTAAACAGTCACCTGTATTTAAAAGTCACCTTTTTCTTGTCCTACCTGCCCATGCAGTCACCTCTATTAAGCAGTCACCTGTATTTAAAGGTCACCTTTTTCTTGGCCTACCTGCCCATGCAGTCACCTCTATTAAGCAGTCACCTGTATTTAAAGGTCACCTTTTTCTTGTGCTACCTGCCCATGCAGTCACCTGTATTTAAAAGTCACCTTTTTCTTGTCCTACCTGCCCATGCAGTCACCTCTATTAAGCAGTCACCTGTATTTAAAGGTCACCTTTTTCTTGTCCTACCTACCCATGCAGTCACCTCTATTAAGCAGTCACCTGTATTTAAAGGTCACCTTTTTCTTGTCCTACCTGCCCATGCAGTCACCTCTATTAAGCAGTCACCTGTATTTAAAGGTCACCTTTTTCTTGTGCTACCTACCCATGCAGTCACCTCTATTAAGCAGTCACCTGTATTTATAGGTCACCTTTTTCTTGTGCTACCTACCCATGCAGTCACCTCTATTAAGCAGTCACCTGTATTTATAGGTCACCTTTTTCTTGTCCTACCTACCCATGCAGTCACCTGTATTTAAAGGTCACCTTTTTCTTGGCCTACCTGCCCATGCAGTCACCTCTATTAAGCAGTCACCTGTATTTAAAGGTCACCTTTTTCTTGTCCTACCTGCCCATGCAGTCACCTCTATTAAGCAGTCACCTGTATTTAAAAGTCACCTTTTTCTTGGCCTGTCAGAAAATTTCATATGAACTGAACCTCTTTTAAGAGGTCACCTGTATTATAAGGACACCTCTTCTCTGACCCAAAGGTGACCTCTTAATACAGATTTGACTCTATATATCAAGACCAATAACTCTGGAACGGCAAAAGTGAAAATTGTCAAAAATAAAACGGATCCTCCTCTCTTCACCGGTAAGCTGCTGATACAATTTCAAAACATTCTGAGAAACACTACTCAAGTTATCATACGACATAGGGTAAAAATCATATTTTCCGTCATATCAAGTTCAATAACTCTGGAACGGCAAAAGTGAAAACCGTCAAAAATGAAAGGGATCCTCCTCTCTTCAACAGTAAACAGCTGATGAAATTTCAAAAGATTCTAAGAAACACAACTCAAGTTATCGTATGACTTAGGATTTGTGTACAGACGGATGGACATGGTGAAACCAGTATACCCCCCTACAACTTCGTTGTGGGGGGTATAAAAATTGACCAATCAGAACGTTCTTATTTATTGAAATGATATTCAGATTGGATGCTTTTTGAGAATGAGCACAACACTAGTACTCAAACAACGGTAACGCAAAGTGTGGTGTATCCCCTCACCTAAAAATTTGACCTAGTGACTTTGACCTTTGACCTATGCCCTTGAAAATCAATAGGGTTCCAGATTCTCTTAAGGACTAAGTATGTACCAAGTTTGGTCAAAATCCATTGAAGGATGTTGATTCTAGAGTTTTCACAAGGATGTTACGGAAGAACGGTAGCGTTTCTATATCCCTTCGCAACTTCGTTGGCGAGGGGATAAAAAGTTTTATGACCATAAGGTTAGGACAATAATTATTAATAATTATCACATTTCCAACCTCTCCCCCTCCCATGTCTATCCCCACTTACCACAATGTTCCTCATCAGAACCATCAGGACAATCATTCTCTTTATCACATTTCCATATGCTAGGTATACATTTATTTCCATTTTTACACATCCACTCTGAGCCATTTATACAAGATATTTTAACATCTGAAAAAAAAGAATGAAAGTTAGTCACTAAATTTTTTTTTTCAAAATAATTCAAATTCAAATTTTTTTCAATCCAATTTTTTTTATTCCCAATATAATTCATTTTTTTTTTCAATCTAATCCAAAATAAATTTTTCAATCTAATTCTAATTCAATTTTTCAATCTAATTTTTCTTGTCCTGTCATACAAAATTCATATGAATTGAACCTCTTTTAATAGGCCACCTGTCCTAAAAGACCACTTTTTCTTTGTCCCAAAGGTGACCTCTTAAAACAGGTTTGACAATATATCTATCACTTACGTCCCTTTACTGATGTGTCGCATTGTGGAAGATCTGAGGCAACCACATGCGAGTGACCATATGTACCAGCCAATGAAAATGGCAATTGCAAATATATGAAAATGTTATTAAACTGCTTTACACCTACGAGCAATCCGATTGACTGACACATATTTATCGCATCAAACTTCACTGACTCGAACTCGAAGGGACCGTCAAACTCTGTTCGAGCTATTGGTAGTTTGAGCCACCGAGGTCCCGTAATTTTAGAGAGAAAAAAATCTGGTTCTGACCTGGGCAGTTTCATTACGATATGATAACTGATGCACAGTAAAGTGGGCCTTTCAAAATATTTAATCCTTTAGAAAGTTCTCAAAGACTACGGCTTCTGAATACCTCTTTGGTATCTTCAAACGTACCTTAGAAACATTTTTTCACTTTATTCATGATATAAGATCACTCACATGGGGTTTTCTTAGATCTCTCAAGTTGTGAAATATCAGTAAAAGGGAGCAAGTGAGAGATCTGATTTTAATTAGATTGATGTATTTAATTGACTCAATTGAATTTTTTTTTCTCAAAAGAAAAGAGATAAAAAAAAACTAGAGGCTCATACAGAAAACTAGAGGCTCATACAGCTTGTTTAGTCATCTGTTTGATTTTATGATTGACTGATTGTTGTTTTAACAACAAGTGACCATTATTTCAGATTTATTGACAAAATGGACATTTTCCCTTCGATGTGTGCCGCTGATAAAATCTGGATCACTGAACTGACCTTGATCCACAAAAATATAAGGTCAGTTTGTAACTTGCATGCGCAAGTCAGTCAATCTGACGTAAAACAAATTATTCTGCAACGATAAAAACAATAATGTCAGTTCTTAAGGCCTTGACAGACATTATCACAAATCTCCAAGATATTCCATCGGACTCGCTGAGATAGTAGCGATAATGTCTGTCTTGACTTTCAAAATTGCTGTTATTCTATATTATATTCATATCAAGAATGAAAAAGTCATGAAATTTGACCAAAAAAACCAGTCTTGACTATAAATGCAGTAACTGAACTTTAGTCTACTTACTGGCACAATCTCTTTCGTCTGATTCGTCCCCACAGTCTGCGTCTCCGTCACAACGATACGTCTTTGGGATACACTCGCCATCCTCACAACTGAACTCTGTCTCATTATGACATAATAAAGGAATGATCACATGATCTGTAAAAATAAGAAAATCAGTAGGAATAATCACATGATCTGTAAAAATAAAAAAAATCTGTAGGAATAATCACATGATCTGTAAAAATAAGAAAATCTGTAGGAATAATCACATGATCTGTAAAAATAAGAAAATCTGTAGGAATAATCACATGATCTGGAAAAATAAGAAAATCTGTAGGAATGATCACATGATCTGTAAAAATAAGAAAATCTGTAGGAATAATCACATCATCTGTAAAAATAAGAAAATCTGTAGGTATGGTCACATGATCTGTAAAAATAAGAAAATCCATTAAACCAAAACATATCGCTGCCTTAAACAAAACCTCTTTAATAAGATATTACTGTCATTTGTGAGACCTTTTTAAAATAATAGCAAAACATCTTTCATCATCGACTTCTGTGACACCTCTTTATAATGTCACCTTATTTCTTCATTATACATATATATTAGACAATCCCTTGTGGAAAAGACCACCAATATTGAATTGAAAGACCATATTTATTTCTTTGGAAAAAGAAGTAGTCTTTAAAAAAATATATTGGTTAGTTGGTTTGTTTTATGGTGTTTAATGCCACTTTCAACGATATTTGGAGGACCCGGAAAAAACCAACAACCTGTCACAAGTCACTGACAACCTTTATCACATGATGTTCTACACCTCACCCTGATTGAGATTCAAACTCACAGCATCAGTGGTGATAGGCACTGATTGCATAGGTTGTTGTATATCCAACTACCATACAATGATGACCACGACAGCCCCTCTTTCAAAAAAGGTTTCACTGAAGTACCATCAAAGAACATGTGCAACGATGATCTCAAGCAACTGGTAAACATTATCACTTGCAGCTGCAAGTCCAGTGCACCCTTTTTTATAATTTACAAAGCAGGGTGCAAACCCATGCCGTATTGGTGATAGGCTTGTATGAGTTGTTAGATAATCCAACTACCTAACTCATTGAACCAGTCAGGCCCTAAAATGACATACAGAAAACGTTCTATTAAAACCAATTCTAGATAAAAATGTGATATACCTGTACAGTTTTCTTCATCCGTACCAAATTTACAATCAACTTCCCCGTCGCAATGAAACTCCTTTGGCAGACATTTTGTATCGTTTACACACTGAAATTCCGTATGTGGATCACAAAAACTTGGACATCCAATCTTAAATATATAATACAACAAATTAATAAGGAATTAAAATCCACAAAAACTTGGACATCCAATCTTAAATATATAATACAACAAATTAATAAGGAAAAATTAAAATCCACAAAAACTTGGACATCCAATCTTAAATAAAATACAACAAATTAATTAGGATTTAAGTCGATTATTGATTGGTTTATGGTTTAAGCTATATCGTGGCAGTCAGTTTTATTGGTGGAGGAAACCAAAGTACCCAAAGAAAACCACCGACCTCGATTATTGAAAAGGTAGCAAAAACAGAAATAACAGAGGATTCTATTACCAGTAAAAACCTATGGTAAATAACCTGAACCCAGGCCATTCAATAAGGGGTGGTACCAGGTATTTTAACCCACCTAAAATGGTCTTTAGTACCTCCTGATTTTAAAGAGAGTTGTATAAGGTATTCATGAAAATTGTTCAAATTTTAACAAAAAGTACCTCCTGTAAATAGTGAAGTACTGGTAGACTTGAAATATATTGAAAGTCCTGAGAACTCACACATATTATTATTTTTGCTGTCTTCAATTTAACTTTTATTGAATGGAGAGTATACAAACGAAAATAATTGACTTCTATATAAAATATTATAATATATAAGTTCAAAATGGCAAAAAAATAAAAATGTCATTTCATAATACATTTATTTAATCTTGTACAACTGAATGCTTAAAACATAAATCACAAATATTCAAATTACATATTGAAACATGAATATTCAAATTACATATTGAAACATGAATATTCAAATTACATATTGAAACATGAATATTCAAATTACATATTGGGTGAATGTGTGATTGTTGTTTAACACCAACTCAGCAATTTGTCAGCTGTAGCATGGCAAAAGCAATTTAATTTTCAATGAGATGATGATGATGAGGTCCACTTTGTTCTAGACCAACACACTGAGTTGAATTTTCATAGTGCTAGCTCACTGAAACAACAGTCCGTGGACAGACCTGTCGCTCCAATCTGACAAATTATTCTGATTCTGAGCCAACCAGACTTTGCTCTTATTCCTTCTTAATGCTGTGTGCTTAGCGGAGAAGCAACAAATACCAATTTTATAGTCTTTGGTTTGACCCGACTGGGGCTCGAACCACGAAACGAGCACGCTAACCATTACACCACTGATGCAGTTATTTACATATTGAAATATGAATATTAAACAAAAATTACATCTTAAAACATGAATAATCAAATTACATATTGAAACATGAATATTCATCATGGACATTGTTGTTTGGTCTAAGAAGGCAAACACACCTTTTATATCCAAATCAAACAGACCCAAGTCATGAATTGAGTGTAATAATGAGCAATAAATTTGATTTGACAACTTTGAACAGAAACCATGAATATGCAAATTACATGTAAAACAAAAAAAAACAAAAACAAAATATCAGTATTTCCAATAACCCTACCAACACTAATTTTCAGTACCTAAAGTTTTTATTGCCATTTGTGGACAAGCATTGTTGTTAAAGTCAGATTCTTGTCCTGTATAACCCTAGGTAAAAAAATTAAATAAAAATAAAAAGTTTGCCTACCTAACCTACTCATCTTAGTTTCATTTAATGATTGTTGGTGGATACGCAGGTATTTTTTTCCTTGATAAAAGGGAGACAATTACGTTTTAATTACCTCATCTGAGTTGTCAGGACAATCCATGGAGCCGTCACAAATAAAGTCCTCATCAATACAATGTCCATCCTTACAGGAAAATTGTGTTATACTGCAGACATTCTCTCCTTAAAAAAAAAAAAAAAAAAAATCAAGCTTTTGTCATAAAAAATGCAAAAAAATATAGAATGTGTATGCACTCTCTCCTTAAGACAAATAGTTTAATAAGATTAAAAATGGCTCAGATAATTGAAACTCCAAGCAACAATTAGGACATAAATCAAATTCGCCAAATAAAAAATATCTAAGAAAATAGAATGTCCAAGCACTCTCTCCTTAAAACAAAATTCAAGATTTGGTCAGATAAGAAAAATCCTCAGAAAATGGAATGATTCAAAAGTACAGGTGAAAACCATTCATTCGAAAGAAGTAGAGAGTCGCTCGACAGCAGGGCAGGGGCCACCATCTGACCCTCACTTTAAGGGGTATGAGTATTGAAGTGACAGAAATGTAATAAAAGTATTAAAAGCTCTGGCCCCAGCACCATAAAACTTGAGAATTTACTTAAGTCTAAGAATATTCTCAAATAAGGAAATACTCAAATTTTATTGGCTGAGAACACAGATTTGAGCAAAAAAAAGTTTGCTCAGCAAAGAAAAAGTTTTGTGGCATCGGGGCCTGGTCACAATAGTTGATACCTATATATTTTTTTTTAATGTATTTTAACAAAGAAAAATAGTAAACAAAGGGAGATAATTTACCACAGTACGCTTCATCTCCATTGCCGATACAATCTTCCTGTCCATCACACCACCACGTCCGTGGAATACAGATTCCTTCAGGACATCTCACTTGCTCAGGAGAACATGGCTCAGCTGTAAAATGTGGCAATAACAAATAATTTTTTTTTAATTTACAGTCAAAACAAACCTTATTTGTAACTAGATTAGCAAGACAGGTGCCACTAGTGAAGCACCTGAGCTCACCCCCAGTTTTTAGTGGATTTCGTGTTACTCGATCTTTAGTTTTATGTGTATGTTTTGTAGATCGTTGTTTGTCCTTTTGTACTTTTTCTTTCGACCATTGTGTTGTCTGTTCTTCTTCGATTTACAGATTCTGATTATCCAATTTGAATTTGAATTTGAATTTTGGTGTTTAACGCCACTTTCAGCAATATTTCAGCTATATCATGGCGACCAGTTTTAGTGGTGGAAGAAGCCGGAGTACCCGGAAAGAACAACCGACCATGGGCAAGCAACTGGTAAACTTTATCACTTGTGGCTGCGAGTCGAGTGCACCCTTTTTTGCAATTTACAAAGCTGAGCACGAATCCACACCGTATTGGTGATAGGCTTTTATGAGTTGTTAGGTAATTTAACTACCTAACTCATTGATCCACCCGAGCCCTGACTACTGTAACGCTAAGATATAAATACTTCATATTACTCTAATACTCTGTCCAATTTAACGAGGTTCAATTGTAAGGTTGGGCTATGTTATTTAAGGATTGATCTCAATTTTTTTTCGGTTCATGAAGAAATAAACTCAAAAATGTGGTACACACTGTAACCCGCGTTACGCAAGGGTGTTTACCACATTTTTGAGTTATTTCGAATGAACCGAACAAAAAATTGTGATCAATCCTAATAAATTAATTCCTAATTAATTTTTTTCCTTGTCCTAAAAATATTTTTACAGATAATAATTGTTTAAAAAGAATTAAAATTAAAATATTTCCCAGCTGAGACCCCAACATGTGACTTCCGGTTAAATTTTTTATCTATGACATGATGGATAAAAAATTATAACCAATCAAATTCAAGCATTTGCTACAAATTTATTTATTTGGTGTTTATTGTCACTTTCAACTATTTTTCAGCTATACTGTAACTACTATAAATCATGTGGGAAGAAAACCAGGTCAGTTTTAACAAACATTCTTGACCATGGGTAGGCATCTGAAAACCCTGACACTTGGGTGAGTATCGGGGTGTAAATGGTGTTTGGTTTGTGGTTAGAGGTCAACCCCCTTAATCACAATTAAAATGCAATACCAATATTACTGGGTTAGGGTTAGGGGTATGGTGTTTAATGCCACTTTCAACAATATTTCAGTTATATCAGTTTTATTGGTGGAGGAAACCGTAGTACCTGGAGAAAACCACCGACCTGCCCCAAATTACTGACAAATTTTATCACATAATGTTGTATCGAATACACCTGGCCATGAGGTGGATTCCAACTCACAGCTTCAGTGGTGATTGGCACTAATTGCATAGGTAGTTGTAAATGCAATAACAATACTACATGTAGTAGTACTAAATCACACATTACAAGACAAACAAATTGTCGACTAAACTCAATATCCCAGAATTCAAGTGATACTTACAAACAATACATTCCGGTTCATGGCTATGTATACACTGAGCATCAACTAAAAATTAAATAAAATAGTTATAAACATTTTGTAATGACAGTGAAGTCAAGGGGTTTAGGGTTTGGTGTTTAATGCCACTTTTCACAATATTTAAGTTATATCGTGGCAGTCAGTTTTATTGGTGGAGGAAAACTGAGTACCCAGACAAATACCACTGACCTGTCGCAAGTCACAGACAAACTTTATCACATAATGATGTATCGAGATCACCTCACCATTAATGGGGTGATAGGCACTGATTGTACAGGTAGTTGTAAATCCAACTACAATACGATCACGACTACAAAGATCAAATAGAGTGCATGTAATCAAGTAAAAAAAAGTAAATGTGATACCGTATGGCTTTCAAAAACAATTATTTCGACCTTAACATTTGACCATTCACATATGATAAAGACTTACCAAAGCATTTGCATTTATCAATTTTTTTCATTTATTTCGAACTTAACATTTGACCTTTAACCTAGGGGTCAGCACTAATCATTGCATTTGCCCTTATCATCCATTTTTTATTCATTTATTTTTAACTTAACATTTGACCTTTAACCTAGGGGTCAGCACTTATCATTGCATCTGCCCTTATCATCCATTTTATTCATTTATTTTGAACTTAGCATTTGACCTTTAACCTAGGGTCAAGTCTTACCATTGCATTTGCCCTTATCATCCATTTTATAGCCTGCAGAGCATAAACATTTAGCAGCTGCGTGCCCATTGGTCCAATTCAGTACACAAAGATGGTCACACGTCATATCATTACAGGGGTTGCTTATTCCTTCTGTAAAAGAAAAATAGAATTTTTTTTGTTTGATGGTGTTTAACGCAACATTCAACAATATTTCAGCTATATCATGGCGGTCAGTTTTATTTGGTGGAGGAAACCGGAGGACCCGGAGAAAACCACAGACTTGTCGCACGTCACTGACAAACTTGATCACATAATGTTGTACACCTCGTCTTTATCGAGATGGGAACTCACAACATCAGTGGTGATAGGCACTGATTACATAGGTAGATGTAAATGCTATTCAAATATAACAATGCTGATTTTACGAGGACAACAAAAAAGCAGAAATTGGCATAATCGAAAGTATTGAATATACTATAAAAAAGGAATCACAACGGTAAAACGGTAAAATCCAAGGGTAAAAAAGCGGAATTCCGTTTTAAAGCGGACGAAAATCATGTCTGATATAAATAAACATTAAAGAAAAGAGTGAGTGATCGTTTGTCAATAATTCTTGTAGAATTAATGTATATCATTTTCGTGCCTTTTGATTGGACAAGAGCACTGTCACATGTTTGTTTTTGATTCGTTCATAAATCAATGAACTTTTTCGTTTTTGATCCGTTCATAACTTGATGAACTTTTTGTATAACCAGTATAAACAATACGGCAGCCGCCGACAGGAAACTACGGTAGTGTCCGATTGAAAGCAAGCCCGAAAATCAGTTTAATAATCAAAATAGGGAAAAGATTCATGTGGAAGAATTATAAGTATTAAACGCTTCTTTTCAGGAGTTCATGCATGTGTAAACGGTGCCGATGCATTCACAAACTTTACATAAATGTCCTTTGGACGTTCATTCATTTTGTGATTGCATCGGCACCGTTTACACATGCATGAAATCCTGAGAAGAAGCGTTTAATCCTATATTGGTAAATAAGCAATTTTTTGGCAATAACATGGTGAGATTGTTACATTCAATGAGATGATTTAATTTTTTTATTTTTTTTATTTTGGTGTTTTAACACCACTTTCAACAATATTTCAGCTATATCATGGCAACCATTTTTAGTGGTGGAGGAACCCGGAGTACCCGGAGAGAACCACCGACCATGGGCAAGCAACTGGTAAACTTTATCACTTGCGGCTGCGAGTCGAGTGCACCCTTTAATTGTAATTTACAAAGCCGGGCGCGAACCCACGCCGTATTGGTGATAGGCTTGTATGAGTTGTTAGATCCAACGACCTAACTCATTGAGCCACCCGCATTCGATGAGATGATGATGATGATGTCCACTTTGTCCAACATGCTTAGTTAGATTTTAAAGTGATAGCTCACTGAAACTACACTCTGCGAGTAGACATGTCACTCCAGTCCGACACATTATCCTGACACAATCGTTGTTTTGCTCTTAATGCTGCGTGCTTAGTGGAGAAGCAGCAAATACCAATTTTACAGTCTTTGATTTCACCTTATAGTGGCTTGAATATATATCAAAGAAAAACAATACCATTTTAGCATTTGAAAAAATGTGGACCCCCTTACAATATATTTTCAACTAATCATAATATTTTTTGTTTGTTTGATTCATATAGTGATAAGATTTTTTTTTTCAGCTTTTTTGATTAAGTACAAAATGTCAGGAGCAATTTAATATTTTAGATAAACAAAATGGTAAGAGAGTGTGTGTGAAAGATGAATGAAAGTGTTTATTACTATTATAGATTATTATTTCTTTATTTTGTTTATCATAATTTATACTGCAATCGTTCTATTTGAGCAGTCAAAATGCGTTGACAGTATATTTACAAGTGATAAACGGTCACTGACCATTTATAACATTTAGAAATCAGTTGGGGCCTCTTGGCTTAACTTAACTTAACTAATGATTGCAGTATAAAGACAATAACAGTGCATTGACTTGACATAAAATTCGATATACGTATTTGACTCAAATCTGGGAAAATGCTCGGGATACCCTCGCATTTTCCCTGATTCTAAGCCTCATCCGTATATCGATTTTTTATGTCAAGTCAATGCACTGTTATTGTCTATGTAAAACCAATGTAGTCACAAAACTTATTGATTTGAAAACCCCTGTCACACCCTAGTCAGGTGGTGATGTAAGGGAATTTATAAAATCCTGATTATATGAGAAAAAAAAAAAGAAAAAAAATAGTGGCTCGAATTCATGATCAACCACACTCAAGGCGAGCATGCTAACCATTACACCACCGATGAACGATTCAGTCTACAAAAATAAAATTGAATAATTATTTTTAAGCTAAATACTAGAAAAATTTGAAAAAGTAATTAAATTTTGAACGTCTTACTTGGTAAATCTGGTTGTCTTTGACGATGATAAACATGTATTTGGAGTGGTTGTACAAAATCTTTATGAATTTCCTCGACAACCAATGAGTAGTCATAGCGATGTATCTTCACCAATTTTTTGGCCTCATACTGCTGCATTGGATCATTCAGCATGGTTATATATAGATAGTTCTCTAACATTGAAATACTGGATAAATCATGCAGTCTTTCGTCAAAATTCTGGGAAAAACAAAAATATAATTGATGATGATAGTATGTGGTCTTTTTGAGATGGAGACAAATTTGTGCAGGTTTTTGTATCATTTGTTTATATATGCTATCAAGATCCTATTAACCAGTTTAACCCCACCACATTTCAGTGCCTGTCCAACGTCATGTCGTTGCCCACCTTTTTTTCTGCTCCGTGAGTTAATGTGAGAGGAGATTGTTTGTTTTGTTGATATTGGTGAAATTGTTGACCATCACGGTTTAATATGAAAACCATCAACCTGTATTGATCTTTTTGTCTTCAGGTGTTGAAAGGTGATTGTGCATTTTTTTTTGTCAGAGGTGATTGGTCGTTTTGTTGATATTGGTGGAATTGTTGACCATCACTGTTTAAATTTTCTTTTCATAATGACATTAGAATTAAAAAAAAATCCTCCATCCAAAAGCGAAATAATAAAAAAAAAAAATTGAAAATTTATGTGGTTTTCAAAAAATGAGACAGCAATTTCCACTTTGATCCTCTTTATTTGTTTTGTAAGGACAGCAACTTCTAATAGAACTCACTGTTATGGTAAGTTTCTGTATAAATTTAATATAAACTTAGGAAAAAAAATTACAACAGCAGATTTCCTATGAGGGCATTTGCTTCTTTTAAAATTCAAGGTTTCCCACACAACTCTCAACATAATATATAAGATTCCAGGGTTTTTCCAGGAATTTTGTCAATTTTCAAGGGTGATTTCTGAAAAAGCTTGGCAGTTTTCTTGACTATAGAAAGGAATTTGATCCATCTCTACCAAGCAGTATCCTTTGCAATAAAAACTCACAATACATACCATGACACGTAAATTTGAAAATATCGTGTATCTCCCGGTGCCATTGTAATTAATTCTCTGGACCAGATCTTGTTCAATCCAGTATAAGTGTTGGTTAGCATAGTCTAATGTTATACCCATTATCTTAATCAACTTCTTCTTTTCTAAAACAGTTTTTTTACTGCCGTCTAAGTTGCATCTTTTGATCATACTTGTTCCAGAAATGTCGTCATACACAGCATAAAACAAATACCTGAAATTACAATTATCAGTCATTCCTAAGGTACATCAGAAATGTGGAAAGTCCATTAAAAAATTTTTTGTTTTAGTAAAAGGTTATTCATTACTGGACCAAATGACCAGTATGAATCTGAGCACCTTCTCTGTGGAGTATGTGAATGTCCGGTAAACTTGATGCTGGGTCCAGTAATTCGCACTCCTTTACTGGACCAAATGTCCATTCAACTTCAATTTACCTTGGGAAACACTGAATTATTTGTATACACGTCAGTATGATTTTCAAGTCTGCCTTTCATATAATCTTCAATGTGTTGAAGGAAGTCAGAGTTTGATTAAAAACAAGATGAACTGTGAGCTAATGCTCACTTATGATAACCCCGCATATACATTTTTGTATGTTCAATGTGTATAAAAACCAACTAAGTCGGCAAACAGGAAGTAGGAATCTGACGGATCCAAAAATGCTTCCCACAATATGGCATGCTTGTGACCAAATATCAGATTTCTGCCATCAATAGTTGCTGAGAAAAATGCGACGAAAAATATCTTGGACGGACGGAAGGACGAACAGACAGAGGTAAAACAGTATACCCCCCCCCCTCCGGTGGAGCTGGGGTATAATAATGAAATTTTAATTATTTGGCTACCCAATCTTCTGACAACAGCGTATGAAGGTTACAACAGAAACGTGGGGTACGGGTTTATAGGGTTATGGTGTTAAACGTCACTTTTAACAATATTTCAGTTATATCGTGGCGGTCAGTTTCCCTGTCCAGCTATATTGTGAGTACAAACTGATTCTGGACGGTACGACAGCTTGAACATAAATATTTGTTGTTGTTGATTTTTTTCAATGAATCACGTGAAATCCTCTTGTTTCATCAACAACTGTGTGTGTATTTTACCTTATTTACCTTGAAATTTCCCATATACTTACCCTTTTAAAGGATCCACCACCATGGCAACTGGTATATCTAGTTCACTTTGAACAATACTACGACAATGTAATACTTCAGAATTACACATTATAATCTGATGGTGAACAGTGTCCATGAAATACCAATTCCCCGTCAACCAATCTTTAGCTATCTGTTTTATCACTGGAAAAAGAATTGATGATGGTTTATCGTGTTTAATGCCACTTTCAACAATATTTCAGTTATATTGTGGCTGTCAGTTTTATTGGTGGAGGAAACCAGAGTACCCGGAGAAAACCATTAACCTATTGCAAGTCACTGAGAAACTTTATCACATAATGTTGTATCGAGTACACTTCACCATAAGTCGCATTCGAACTCACAACTTTAGTGATAGGCACTGATTGCATAGTTAGTTATAAATCCAACTACCATTCGAACAAGGCCACGACTTCCCTATGATATATGTGCATTGTCGACAAATGTATAATTTATTTATGTGTGCCTTAGAAACAGGTTTAAAAAAAAGCTTTGGCACTTGTATCATGTGAGGAGAGTGATCGGTCATGCATCTAATTTGCATCTGTTTCTATAATGTTTCTGATTGGACGTTAGGGTTAGGATTATGGTGTTATAAAGCCACTTTCAACAATATTTCAGCCAGTACCATGGTGGAAACTGGATTACCTGGAGAAAACAACATCCCTGCTGCAAGTCACTGACAAACTTTACCACATAATGTTGTATCGAGTACACCTTGGTATGAACGGGATTAAAATTCACAACTTGGTGATAGGTCACTGATTATGCAGGTAGTTGTAAATCTAAGCACCATACGATCACGACCATGATGGCCTCTTTTTCTGGATTGGATTTCAGAACTGTTCCAACAGTGTGGTAATTTTTTTTTTCATCTTATAATATCTTTTTATTCTACCGTCCTTGTGCAGAATTGTAGGGTTTCTATGAACCAAAAAACCTTCTAATATTCAACCAAAAGTAATCCATTCCCTGTTCAATATACCCCTGTGGGAGATTGTAGCATATCTTCATGTACAGTCTAACTTGCCCATGTGATCACCTCTATTAAGCAGTCACCTTTATTAAGCAGTCACCTGTATTAAAAGTTCACCTTTTTCTTTTCCTGTCATAGAAAATTTCATATAAAATTAACCTGTTTTAAGATGCCACCTGTCTTATAAAGACACTTTTTCTTTGTACCAAAGGTGACCTCCTAATACAAGTTTTACTTCTCTGTGTAGCATGAGTTTTACATAGGGCTAATTTTCGTTGTAAAAGTCGCTCACCTCTCCCTCAGGTGAGAACCCTGTACAAGGCCAATTTGCATAGCTGTATGGATTGCCTTAGAGGAAAAAGGTGGGAGGGGGGCGAGGGGGAAGAGGGGCTGCAGTATATAACCTTGTACTTACTTCCATAAGAGACTTCATTAGAATCTACAGTCCAGATATGTCCATTATTAAGATTTACACATTTCATCTGATATTCTATGTTTGTTATTTCAATAGTCAGCTGAAAACACAAAAACATTTCATTTACTGGCATTAAACAACAATCACTCACTCACTCACTCATTTCATTTACCATAAATAGTGGTGTATAATTAAGATTTGTTTTGCTAATTAAATCAAGGTTAGGATTTATGATTAATGGTGTTTAACACCACTTTCAACAATATTTCAGTGGCATTAAACACCATTAACCAAACCAAACCAATCAAACAAATGTTATGGATGGCTTTAAGAGTAGAACATATTAAATAAAGCCCTCAAAAAATAAATACATGTGTTTCCACTAACACTACTAACCCTATTATTTAGGTTTGGTTAGGTTTAGGGTTCTGGTGTTTAATGCCACTTTCAACAATATTTCAGTTATAACATGGCGGTCAGTTTTATTGGTGGAGGAAACCGGAGTACCCTGAAAAAACCCACCGACCTGTCAAAAGTTACTAACACATCATATTATCTAGTGCCTACCCTAAAAAAAACCACCGACCTGTCAAAAGTTACTAACACATCATATTATCTAGTGCCTACCCTAAAAAAAACCACCGACCTGTCAAAAGTTACTAACACATCATATTATCTAGTGCCTACCCTAAAAAAAA
>MJUT01064003.1:1344107-1361491 GCA_002080005.1 Gigantidas platifrons
TTAAACTTCACTTTATAAAAACAGAGGGTAACAGAAGGGTAAGCAGTTCCTGTTCCGCTAGTGGCATCCATTGTTTTAAACTTCACTTTATAAAAACAGAGGGTAACAGAAGGGTAAGCAGTTCCTGTTCCGCTAGTGGCATCAGTCGTGTTAAACTTCACTTTATAATAACAGGAATCAGAAGCTCACTAGATTTGATTTGATTTTGATTTTTGGTGTTTTAATGCCACTTTCAGCAATATTTCAGCTGTGGAAGAAGCCAGAGAACCATCGACCATGGGCAAGCAACTGGTAAAACTATCACTAAGAGCCTGGTATATGGCTAATCTGATTCTCATTCATATATACTGGTAAACTATGGATAAACATAAAGCAGGGGTTCTACCAACACTACTTTTACTGAAAATAATCATTGTCCAGCAAAATTCATCACTAGGTAGATTCTCTTTGAAAAGTGCAGGAAGTTAAATCTTAAACAATTAAGCTGCATAAAATCCATCAAAATCAGACTTACCATAGGATTATAAATTTTGGGCAATAGTCTCTTTCTGACCTCTCATCTTAGAAACATTCAAAACTGCAGTCAAACCTGCCCATAAGGTCACCTCTATTAAGCAGTCACCTCTATTAAAAGGTCACCTGTCTTATAAGGCCACTATTTCTTTGTCCCAAAGGTGACCTCTTAATACAGGTTTGACTGTAGACTTACGATTTACACAAGTCTTTTTATTTTTATTTTACCAAAATACAAAAACAAAACTAAAAAAAATAAATTTATGGATTTTCTACGTCTTTAGACCACTTGCAATAAAATAAAAATAATTGCTGTAATGCTAATAACATGATCTTTTGTCAGACAGTAAACAGATCTTTTTATCAACCAGAAGCTTTTGATCACATGTTGTTACAAGGTCATCTGGTAACAAATCATGTATTTTTTATTAGTCTAAAATATATTTCTGATGCTTCATATATTTTTTTTTTACATGTAAATCTATTTGTGTAGGTGGGATGTTTTTTTTTTCCATGTGATTATGATAAGAAAAGTTTAAACAGTGATGGTCAACAATTCCATAAATATCAATAAAACGAACAATCACCTCTAATCTCAAATCACTGAACATTTTGGAAAAAAAATTACAGTGAAACCTCCCTGGAATAACATTCCTCAGGTATGCTCATATTGGGAAGGCACCCTCTCATTGTGGGCTACAAGCATATTACAGTCTATCAAGCACTTTTTGGCTTAAAAAATTAGGAAATCAGGAGGGTTTTTAGTTAAAAATCTGGAAATTATCAGGAATTTTTTTTATATAAAAAGTGATAAAACCATACAAAAAAACAACAAAAAAATGGCCGCCTTCCTCCCCTATAAGTAAGAGATTTCAGGCCATAATATATCAATTTAAGCATGGTGTTTTTGATTCCAGATGAAAGTCATTATCAGAATGTCAGAATGTCATTAGCAGGCTAAAAGGTCTTACTTAGGCCATTTTCCTCACCTCCTTTTATTGATAAGATGCTTTACACTAAAATAATTTCAACATATTGATGTTATTTTTTTTTTGTGGGGAAAAAGTTCAAAATCAGGAGTTATCAGGAGTTTATCTAACAAATTCAGGAAAAAATCAGGAACAGCTCAAAATCAGGAAAAATAAGAAAAATCAGGAGTCGCTTGACAGATTGATATTATTACCAGTTATCAGCAGATTGGATATTTTCCCTTTGATATTTGGTGCTGATAATGTCCGGATCACTAAACTGAACTTGATCCACAAAAATATTAGGTCAGTTCAAAACTTGTATGTGCAAGAATTGACTCTGATGCTGAAAAATATCGTTCAGTGTGACATCAAATACAATTTTGATTTCACCGATAAAAACAATAACGTTAGTTTTGAAGATCTCAACAAACATTTTCACTAGTATCATCCTCTCGATCTTTCTGTGATACTTGCGATAATGTCTGTCTCCACCTTCAAAACTGCTGTGATTCTATATGTATCATTGATATTCTTTGAGGCATTTAAGAAGTCTGAGCATAACACAATGTCTGACAACTTGCATAGACAGATAGACAGGATGATAACACTTACTCCCATCTCCATCTGATACGAGTGGGTTTGAAAGGGTGTGTGTGTGTAATATAATAAAGTAATGTTTCCAAGAAATCAATAATTTAGGGTTAGGGTTATGGTGTTTAACGCCACTTTCAACAATATTTCATTTATATCGTGGCGGTCAATTTTATTGGTGGAGGAAACTGGAGTACCCTGAGAAAACCACCAACCCGTCGCAAGTCACTGACAAACTTTTTCACATAATGTTGTATCGAGTACATCTTGCCATGAACGAGGTTCGAACTCACAACGTTAGTGATGGTAGGCACTGAGTGCACAGGTAGTCGTAAATCCAACTACCATACGATCATGACCACAACGGCCCCTCAGATATTTGAGAGAATTGATACAACCTGAAACTAGCAAAACAGTTCTGTATGTATAAGTATAAGTATTAGCTGCGGAACCATATAGCTCTTTAGGTCCTTGTTTTGTTTTTTTTTATTTGCGGATCTATCAGTAAAACAGCACAAGGACCATAAGAGCTACTGTCCTGCAGCTATATAAGTATATGCATACTGTTAATTTTACCCACTAAATGTTTTTAGTTTCATCCAATTCTAAAAGTATATCCCTTTTTCTATCATGTTACTAAACAACAATCAATCAATGTTAAGAGTAGTCCTGTGTAAAATTCATGCTGATTTCATGTTAAAAAGTGTGAGGGAAAAATTAATTAAGGAGTGAATAAATATGTAGTACTGATTGGTGGAAAATAAATGAACATGTGATAAAACAAAAAGAACTGATTGGTTAATGATGAATGAACATATGACCGAATACTTACTAATGATTGGTTGAATTGAATGATCTAATCTATTATCTAATTCTATTTAAAGAATGTAAAATATATTTGATAGAGGTCGTAAACATATATATATTTGAAAAATTAAATATATTTACAAATTATTCAATTCCAATCTGATCAAAATCAGCTGTTAGGCTACCCTCCCTTCTCCTAAAGTTTGGTTTGGTTTAGATTGGTTTGGTTTATGGTGTTTAAGGCCACTCTGAACAATATTTCACTTATATCGTGGAGATCAGTTTTATTGGTGGAGGAAACCGGAGTACCCGGAAAAAAACACCTACCTGTCATAAGTCACTGACAAACTTTATCACATAATGTTGCATCGTGTATACCTCGACACAAACAGGTTTCAAACTCACAACATCAGTGGTGATAGGCACTGATTGTACAGGTAGTTATAAAACCAACCCCCATATGCTCACGACCACGACGACCCCTCCCTCCCCTACCTTCTGATAGAACATTATTAAAGGGGGGAGTGTAGTGTAATATAACAGCTCACGACCACGACAACCCCTCCCTCCCCTACCTTCTGATAGAACATTATTAAAGGGGGGGAATGTAGTGTAATATAACAGCTCACGACCACGACGACCCCTCCCTCCCCTACCTTCTGATAGAACATTATTAAAGGGGGGAGTGTAGTGTAATATAACAGCTCACGACCACGACGACCCCTCCCTCCCCTACCTTCTGATAGAACATTATTATAGGTGGGTGGAGTGTAATGTAATATAACAACTCACGACCACCACGACCCCTCCCTCCCCTAACTTCTGATAGAACCTTATTAAAGGGGGGAGTGTAGTGTAATATAACAGCTCACGACCACGACGACCCCTCCCTCCCCTACCTTCTGATAGAACATTATTATAGGGGGGGGGAGTGTAGTGTAATATAACAGCTCACGACCACGACGACCCCTCCCTCCCCTACCTTCTGATAGAACATTATTAAAGCTCATTATTCAGATTATGGCAGATGAACTTTCGTATATGAATACTTACTTAAAAATATCAGCTTTCCGTTCGTGATGCAATAATTAAAACTTGTGAAAGGCACTGCTAAGATTTTACTAGTGGTGTTTTCATTGGTTGATCACGAGTTCATCTGGACACGACCTCTAATAGGGTTTTGTCAGATGTTAGGGGGGGAGTGTAGTGTAATATAACAGCTGATTGTAATCAGATTGTCTTGACACATAAAATCCAGGGCTCTCAATACTTTCAAATTAGAGGGAGAAGTGACTTTTCTTTCAGGGAGCTCACAGGGATAAGTGGAAGACAACAGAGAGAAGTGAGGAGACTTCTGGGAGAAGTTAATTACGATTATTCGAAACATTGTTTCCCTGACACATCAGAAGTTACCCTGCCAAAATTTAGTAAATACATGCACATTTGTAGCTATAAAGCTGTTTGATCTGATTTGTTCTGGGTTTTTGTTTTTTCATTCATAATAACCTACTGGACATCTTCTATTTAATGGCAAACATTTACTTCTGTCTAACTTGACTATTGCAGTCTTGCATACCATTTAATCATGTGGTTTTTATAGCATAAAACTATTCAATGAAAATAAATGGATTAGGATTTGAATTAGAATTAGGATTAGGATAAGTCTTATTATCATGGGTTTTAACCTGGAAAAAAAACTACACACTTTCTCTCAGAGACTGCTAAAAATTGTTCCCTAAAGGTTGCCTAAAGTATACCTCACCATGGTCAGGAGATGAAGTTATAAAGTAACTTGTAATAAGTACTGATTTAATAGGTACTAGAGCTGTCCCCCACTTATGTAATGATGGATTTGATTGATTTTTGGTGTTTTAATGCCACTTTCAGCAATATTTCAGCTATATCATGGCGACCAGTTTTAGTGGTGGTGGAAGCCAGAGTACCTGGAAAGAACCACCAACCATGGGCAAGTAACTGGTAAACTTTATCACTTGCGGCTGCGAGTCGAGTGCACGCTTTTTTGTAATTTACAAAGCCGTATTGGTGATAGGCTTGTATGAGTTGTTAGATCCAGCGACCTAACTCATTGAGCCACCCAGCCACCCCCCCAACTTATGTAATGAAAAAGTGTCCTGATAACAGGGGTGGTCTCCCTTGAGGAAAACTGGAGTACTCGGAGAAAACCTCTGACCTGCCGCAAGTCACTGACAAACTTTATCACATAATGTTGTATTAAGTATTTGAACTCGTAACATTAGTGGTGATAGACACTGATTGCATCTATAGGTAGATATAAATCCAACTATCATATAATCACGACCATGACGGCCCTCATCTCAGGTACGTTTTTAATTTATAAAATTCAAATTATAAATTTAGCATGAGAAAATCAAATGAACTTTATTTCAGGAAGCCAGAATTGACCATCTTAATTCGTATACTGTAAATTCAGACATAGATGTATGTTTTTCTTAAAATGAAATAAAATATAATAAAAGAATATTAATATGAATATCAACGGCTTATAACACAATATTGGGATTGCATATGCACGTCCGTCCTTCTTATAGGATTATGCTGGAACATATAAATAAAATTTTCAAATGTTCTATAATATTAATAATACTATTTTTCCTTGTCAAAATTTCAAAAAATATATTAAGTTTCCTATCTAGAAAATATATATAATCCATCATCCTTAAAAAACGATATCATTTTACTATAATCTATGTGTCAATAATCTAGGCAGATAATGTTTCTAAAGTCAATATTTGAATTGAATTAAAGTTTAAATACAAATTTCATAATATAAAGCCAAATAAAAAAATAAAAAAAATATGTGTGGTTCCGGTTACCTTACCTACCCTAATTTTAGCCCCTACCCGAAAGATTTTTTTGCCATTTTGCAATAAGCACCGTTAAAGTCACAATGTCTGTCCCATAGAATCAATGTAAAAAAAATATATAAAATAAAATAAAATCCCTACCTACCTACCCTGTTTTTTATTTTAATGTAACCGGAACCACACATATATTTTTATTTGGCCTAATCATAATACAGTAGTCCCTCAGTTATAAGACTACCTCTTCTGGTCTGAAAAGAGGGGTGGTCTCTCCTGAGGGGGACAATTTAGTAGTATTTTACTATCTCACTGCATGTGAAATCTGGTCTGTTAAGAGGGGTGGCCTCTCCTGAGGGGGACAATATCGTAGTAGTTTACTATCTCACTGCATCTGAAATCTGGCCGGAGATGCCACAAAACTTTTTCTTTGCTGAGCAAACTTTTTTGCTCAAATCTGTGTTCTCAGTCAATCAAATTTGAGTATTTCCTTATTTGAGAATATTCTCAGACTTAAGTAAATTTTCAAGTTTTATGGTGCCGGGGCCTTGTCTGATAAGAGGGTTGCATTTGGTGGGAGTGTCCTTTTAAGAGAAGGATTACTGTACCGTGTAATGTTTTTCAGTTCTGACTGTTAGGCTACATATGCATTGTAAACATTTAAGTGTGATCACACTCTGCAATTGTTATTTACACCAAGGGAAATAATTCAAACTTTGGGTATGATAACATTGTTATCTCCCCTTAATATGTGTACACAATATTTAGTGACATACCATTATCTGTTGACCTCTTTGTTCTTGAGTCACCTGCAATATAGAATGAAGAAGAAATATCACAATATAGTATAGGAGAATTAATCATCCCATTCATATAAAGGTCTTAAATTTTGTGGAAATATGTTTTTTTAAATTCAAATTTGATATTTCCCCTTTTTGGCCCCATTAATGTCAAAATGATATGGGATTGGGTCATTGGGGTGTCGTGTAACTTTTCAAGAATACACTACCATCAAGATGCTTAAGAAAAAATAACAATAAAATTACTTACAGTAAAACCCGTTTACACTGAACCTCCTTGGGATCAGCTTTTGTGACAGGTGTTCGCTTTATACAGATTAAAGGGATATTAAAGCTCGTTTTAACATATATTTTTTCAACTCGTGACGAAGGTTGTTTCTTTTCAAATTAATTGTAAAAACAATCCAAAAATACTTTGCATGTCCATATAATCCCTAATATCGTTAAAATATCACTTAAAAGGGTCGAAATTAATTTTTGTCCAGGAAGCAAAAATTCAATTATTGGAAAAGACTGCAAGGTATGACAGAATTATCAACGAATTAAGTCACTTTTACACAATTTCATTGATAAAAACCGGGTTAATGTTTCATAAATATCAATTATTGAACCAATTGCAAGTTTTCATGAGATACAAAAAATTACCAAAATGAGCTTTAATATCCCTTTAAATAAACAAAAATTTCCTTTCTTTTTATTGCAACTGTTACATTAGTATTCCTAAATTGCCCAAACAGAATGTTGCATTTATCAATATTAGATATGACTTTCTGATTGGATGTTTTTTCCAATATGGTATGGTTTGGTTTGGTTTGGTTCATGGTTTTTAACGCTACTTTCAACCTATATTACAGTTATATCATGGCGGTCAGTTTTATTGGTGGGGGGAACCAGAGTACACACAAAAAATGTGAGTACAAAACTCGTACATGTATCCCTATACAAAATCATTGATTTGATATTGATTTATTGTGTTTAACGCCACTTTCAACAATTCAGTTATATCATGGCGACCAGTTTTAGTGTTGGAAGAAGCCACAGTACCCGGAGAGAACCACCGACCATGGGCAAGCATCTGGTAAACTTTATCACTTGCGGCTGCAAGTCGAGTGCACCTTTTTTTGTAGTTTACAAAGCTCTTACAAAATCATTGACAAAATTAAGTTTTACATACAATTTTTCTCATCGCTGCCATCCAGACAATCAACTTGTTCGTCACACCACCACGATTTTGGAATACGTCCTACTCCATTACCACACCAGACATAGTTAACTGGAAGAAAAAAAATAAAAACAATTAATAATTGATATACAAAATATATGTATTAGGAAACCATGGCAACTGATTGTTTGGTTAGTTTATGTTGTTTAACACCACTTTCAACTATTTTTCAGCTATATCGTGCCAGTCAGTTTTATTGGTGAAGAAAACCACCGAACTTCCCCAAGTCACTGGGAAACTTTATCATTGTATATTCGGTCAATAATAAAATTTGAAATTATATTCCCAGTCAAACATGCTTTTAATGACCACCTTTATTAAGCAATAACTTGTATTATGTGACCTTAATTTTAATTTCCATTCACAGAGTATTACATATTAATTATACCTCCATTTAGCAACCACCTGTCTTATGTGACATTATGCAATTATCAATCTTGTAAGAGTGTGATATGACGGATTGTCTCCCAGAGAAAGATATATGTCATCCAAGGGCTTGACATTATACATTTATCGCGTGCGGTTGATATAACCATGCGACCCAACGTCCAGCGTTTGATCGAACGGAATGCCAAATGTCATGTGACGTTCTTTAGACTAATCAAATTCAAGATATCTATATGAGTATGTAATAATATTTCAATGTGCCCTTGGAAGGTCACATAAGATTGGTTTAACCATATGTTATATACAAGTAGCAAACAGGATGATTTAGAATTTTAAAATAAATCAAAATTAAAACAAAATTCTTAAAGTGTACACAAACTACATGTATATAGGTCAAGGTCAATAGAAAACAAGCTACATACAATTAACACTACTGCAAAGCCAAATAGCAGAATTGTTATATACCATGCTATTGTTTCTTTTTTTTTCTTTCTTTCTATTTTTTTTCCTTTCTTTGTATTTTTTTTAATTCTTTTTCTGTTGTTTGTTTTTTTTTTCCTTTCTTTCTATTTTTTTTTCTTTCTTTCTTCCTGTTTTTTTTNTTTTTTTTTTTTTTTTTTTAGTATAGTAACATTTACTTATTAAACCCCCATTAGCTACAAATATACATATAAATAATTTTATTACGTAAACGTTAATTTAAAAATACCAGTAGTTCATTAAAATTAAAGCTTCAAAAGTTTTCTATTTGTCATTAAAGGAATGTTGTGTGGTTTCAGGTCAACTCCTCGCAAACTGTCAATTTACATTGAATGCGGATCACAGCTTTCAACACACATTTCCTCTTTCTGCGTATGTTATCCAACTACACCGATTTTAGTATAAATGTATATGTATCGTTGACAATAGCCTGATCAATTTCACCCATTCTTTACCGAAAAATATAAATGTACCCATATTAATACGTATCACATTTCCTTTGTAATTCATCAACGCTAGAGATCAATTCACGCTTCGCTTATTCACTGTAACAAATGAAGTCGGTTCGGAATAATTAAACTCATTGTTATCTTCCAATTTCGTCCATCTTTTTCCGGTATTAAATAGTATCAAACTGATTAAGATAAACGAATCCAATTAAATGGTAGCGTTCTCTCCGATACTTTTATCCCATTATAACCGATTCAGACACTCCAACAATGAACGATCGAATACAAATTTAACGTGAATGCTTTATAACCTATAATTGTCCTAATAAAGGGATTTTTCATGCTTTAACTACGGTTAAATGATCGGTCAACAGCCTGTAGTATTTGCACAGCAGGAAATACGAATGTATATAATAATTAAGAAGAGACATGAGAATCAAACACAATATACTTATTAACCACGCTAACAATAGGTACAATTCCACGTTCTATTGCAGTAGAAATGCAGTCTTCGCGCTAATCCACTTGCCTGAAGCCTGTGACAAGTGAAAATTATGAAAGAATTTGCTTGGATAAATAGAAACTTTTTCTAAATTTGGCTAATTCGTAGGTGAAAAAATAAAGGCAAAGACTGGGATATGAAACTCAACCACAATATACAATAAAACCTGCTCGTGCAGTCACCCCTATTAGGGAACCACCTGTATTAAAAGGTCACCTTTTTCTTGACCTGCCATAGAAAATTTTACATGAATTGAACCTCTTTTAAAGGGTCACCTGTCTTATAAGGCCATTTTTTCTTTGTCCAAAAGATGACCACTTAATACAGGTTTGACTGTACTTAATAAACCATGCTAACAATAGGTACAATTCCACAGTCTATTGTATTAGAAATGGGATGTCCATTTCAACTGCTACACCACGTTGACAATCTTTAATGATAAAGCAAGAAACTAGGATTTGCAGAGAAATCACAGAGCAGCGTTTTTTTTTGTTTTTTTTTTTTTATGGTGTTTAATGCCACTAGTTATATCATGGCGGTAGAGCCGTGGTAACTAATATACATGTATGTACCTGACATGTGATAATTGAAGCAGATAAAAATAATCATACAGAAACATCTATGACAATCGTCTGACTCTTATTACATGTATATATATATGTCACAAATTAAAATGTCATTAAACAACAAAAAAATAAGTTACATCTGGGTTACATCACTGTCACATGGGAAAACAGATATTTTCTTATCAGTGTCATATTATGAAAATAAGAGACATGTTCCGTGTCCGGCAAGAAATGTCATTTCTTTGTCATACAGTCAAACCTGCTTTAGTGACCATCTCTAATAAGCAATAACTTGTATTATATGACCTTAATTTTTATTTATCTTCACAGTGCATTTTATATCAATTAAACCTGTATTAAGCGACCACCTGTTTTATGTGACCATATTTCACTATTTCCTTGGAAGGTCACACAAGACAAATTTTACTGTATTACGAAAATAAGTTTGATATGTTCGTGTTTGGCCATAAATGTAATTTCTTTTCTTTAAGGGAATTTGAAATTATGAAAGAAGAAATTAAATTGTAAACTATCCAATCATTTCTTAAGATTACCCACTCATGTAATAATACCATTTTTCGTGTTTGGCAAGAAATGTACTTTATTTTCTAAGTGAAAATGAAAGAAGAAATTAATTTGTAAACTATCCTATTATTACTTTAAGATTACACACCCACATAATAATACCATTCCTATTTCCTTCGTCTGTCAATAATGACATAAATTGGTATTGTACTATTACCATAGATATGATATACGCTTTATCTATGATTTTTACATAATGAAGTGTATAGCATGTCAATTTCTGTTTTGTTTCCCGTTTTATCTATATACATTCCTGAAGATATTTTTTTTTCAGATAAAACTGATGCACTTTCGTTTATTAAGGGTTATCAAGTTTAATTCATTTTGCATCACATGCCTCTATTTTTTGTTTTTGTTTATTTGATCATTCTTTACCTCTTTAACTGAATATTTTATCATTTCAATATAAAACGAAAAACTTATCTAATGTTATATAAATAGCATTCTTGTTCTTAAAATAACAATTTTATAATTTGTACAATAAGTGCAAGAACATGAAGATAAATAAAAAATAAACTTCCATATTTACTCTCACTTATCGATCTCCGTGTTCTTAAATTGGCAACTTAAAAGATAATGATTTTGTAAATAGTCCATTAATAGAAAATAAATTACATATTAATCAAACTCTAATTAAGATAAGAAGTTTAAAAATTATTTTATCAATTCATTTTTTTTTAATGTAAATCCTGTATGGGGTCATGTCAGGTTATTTATTCATCTTCGACCGACCAATCATATGCAATACCATTATGGATATATGCTAATGGGAAAACAGCTCTCGGCCTGTGCTCTGTTTTAAAACCTTCCAAAGTTTGGTAGGCTCGTTGCTGATTGGATGGTTGAAAATATGATCCTTGGCATTACCCTATAAAGGTTGACATTGGACGTTTTATTTTAATTACATTGATTATGCACTAAAGTTCATAGGGTCAATTGAGCATCATATTAATCTTTTTTCAGTGTGGAATTGCTAAAGAACCAAATCGTCAAGTTTTTTTATGTTTTTTTTTTATGAAGTTTCTGCTCCACTAGTGCCGACCATTGGCACCAGTGGACAAGGAACTACTTACCCTTCAGAAGTACCTGAGTTTCACCCACGGTTTTTTAGTGGGGTTCGTGTTACTCGATCTTTAGTTTTCTATGTAGTGTTTTGTAGATCATTGTTTGTCCTTTTTCTTTTAGCCATTGTATTGTCTGTCTTTCTTTGATTGATGGCTTCTGATTGTCCCTTTTGTATCTTCAAACCTTTCTTTATAATTTAGCAGTTCTCGAATTTAAATTTGAATTCACTGGTTCAAATCATATTCTTGAATTTATTTGATATACAATGTATATCTAAATAAAAACTGAAAAATTAACTGGTCAGAACAAAGTTTTACTGGTCTTGTTCCGGTGGACCAAAGCTCATCGTGATGACTGTTTAGTACAAAAAAATGTATGTAGGTCGTCAAGCACAACCCTGCGGTATTTAGTCCATATAGGTCTTTATAGGACGTTGAACACTTTCTAGTAGTATTTTGACATCCTGACCCGGTAAGTTATTGAGGTAAACTTTTATCAAAGCTGACAGACAGTATACAATTATATTAAACCTTTACAATTTTTCAAATCAATGGATAAAACCCTGTTTATTCACACCGTTTAAAGATTATTGTACGATTGACGATTTTGGGACATTGTCATTAAATTTGTATGGTATTTCATGGTTTACAAATGATACGGGACAATTCATCTTCATTTATCAAGATTGTATATAGAGTTCACTGTCCCCCATTCATCACAGAATCACTTAAATAGAAAATATTACAAACATTTCCCATTCACAAAGATTTATTTCAAGTAAATTTAAATTGTTACGAGCATGCAGACAAAGCTTCTAATAGCAATTATATTTTTTACAAGACAAAAAACAAGGATATATTTTATGTACATTGTTAATTTAATTCTTTATTTCTTTATTTATTTATTATGTACATTGTTAATAGCATGCATGCAAAAATTCTAATAGCAATTTTATATTTACAAGACGAAAAACAAACTGGTTACGAATAATTAGGACTAACAGCAATTTTATAAGAAGAAAAACAAATTATACGTTGTGGGTTAGAGTTATGGTGTTTAATGCCACTTTCAACAATATTTCAGTTATATCGTGGCGGTCAGTTTTATTGGTGGATGAAACTAGAGCACCCAGAGAAAACCACCGACCTGCCACAAGTTACTGACAAACTTTATTACAAAATGTTGTATCAAGTACACTTTGTCATGAGTCGGAATCTAATTCACAACATTAGTGATGATACATTTTGTAGGCACTAATTGCATAGGAAGTTGTAGATTCGACTACCAATACGTCCACGGCCATGACGATCCCTTAGAATTTAATAATAGTATTTAACAGTACCTTGAAAAGAATGAAAGTTCAAAGTTCAGATAATAATAAGACAAGTTTGAAGGCACCAGACGGGTAATGACAAATGATCATAACAAAATTTACCCAAATCTTATTAGGTGGGAGAGGGTTTTCATTAGAACGTATACATTTTGTATGTACTTTAAATAAATTTTACTTTCTGCATTTTTGCATTAGGCCTGCTCATCCAGTTGTATGAAAGGGTTCACATTTTGCTCTCTTGTGAAAGGCACATGCATGACCCCATGATTTTACTAAAGTGGGGAGAAATTGGGAACCATGGCACTTATCTGAACCCCCCATTTTATCTGCCTGTGCCAAACGAGAAAAGTGATCTATTGGTCATGTATATTTGTGTTAGTGATGTCAATTTGGCCTCTGTTTCTGTGATTTTTCAATCAAAATTTGGAACTGTTCTGTCGATTTGCAACTTTTTCTTTTGTTTTTCAATTAATTATTGTTATCCAATCAGCTTTACTGTAACAAATAAAAGTGCAGGAACATGCATTGACATTGATTTCAAAGAATTTTGTTTCATCAAAAATTTCTAAAATATTTTAGTTTATTTATCTGTCTTAAGCCTAAATCTTTGAAATGTTTTTGTTCCGTAATCAATATATACCTACTTAACTTCTCATCGTCATGTCAGAATACTATCGCTTAAAACCAAGATATATATATATATAACTGTTGATTTCTATAAGTCTCTTCTTCTAAAACAATCAATTTCAAATATAGATTTCCCAAACTGCAATAACTGTTTAGTGCAACAGTAGAGAAAACTGAAAACAAACACTTTAAACTCAAGTGTCAGACGTCAGTATTATTTGTACATACTTTGTAGTGGAACATAGATGAAAAATAAAACAATTTAGAATTTTTGCTGGCATCTGTGTTACTCATCTTTTTAGTTTTCTGTGTTGTGTTTTTTGTTTTGTTTGCTATGGTTCGTCTTTTGTCTTTTGTATCCAATGTTGCCAGTGTCTGTTGATTGTCGCTTCTGTTTTCTCAAACGTTTATTTACTGATAGTAATTTAGAATTTTTGGTGGAGTCCATGTTGCTTATCTTTTTAGTTTTCTACGATATGTTATTTTATTTTTTTTGCTTAAAGTGAATGTGTCTTGTTGCCATTGTTGTTTGTCTCTGAATTGCCCCTTTGGTTTTCTCTAATGTCTATTTATTGATAGTTGAAAATAGTAGAGTAAAAACAACATGGATTTGCTACAGCAATCAAATAATTGAGGGGTCGGCTTATGGTGTTAAATGCTACAGCAGTCAAATAATTGAGGGGTTGGCTTATGGTGTTAAATGCTACAGCAGTCAAATAATTGAGGAGTTGGCTTATGGTATTTAATGCCACTTTCATCAATATTTCAGTTATATCGTGGTGGTCAGTTTTATTATTGGAGAAAACTGGAATACCGAGAGAAACCACTGACCTGCCGCAAGTCACTCACGTTAGTGGGGACAGGCACTGATTGTACAGGTAATGGTAAATCCATCTACCATACGATCACAACCATAACTGCCCTTCGAATAATTAACTGAATCTATATATCATACAATGCTTTTCACCATACATTTTTTTGTATATTGCCATTTTTTAAAATATATTTTTGGTGACAATGTTTGGTGATGGCAGAACCTGGATTACTCAAGACTACAGACTTAAAATAACTACGGGTATGTCTTCTTTTTAAAGTACATTTATTATCAAATCTATTGTGAATGAAAATCTTATTAAAGAAATTTGGGAATGAAGATTACTTCTTGATGTAGATTATAGTAGAATCAGTGTCCTAGTAGTCAACAATATCATGTAAATCACTATTGTCTAAATCTAAGTAAGAATTATTAGTTCCAAACTTTGAGCTTACAACATTAAATATTTTAGTACATATAGATTCTCCTTCAGTTGCCCATGGGTTACGATATTTCTCCACTCAAGAGTTAAATTAAAAAATTTTAACCACAAGCCATCAGAGGAGTGTTTAATTTTTGTTATTTAACTCTCGAGAGTGGGGAAATATCGTAACCCACGGGCAACTGAAGAAGAATTTGTTTCTCCCATTATTTAACACGAACTTTATTTCAAAATTTGAAATTAATGCACTTGAAATTAATGCAGGGAAAGGCACGAGACATTTTAATCCTCTAGAGGATTACAGATCTTTCCACCACTTGTTCTTCAACAATTATGGTTATATGTATGCATTACAATTAAAGGGCCTCAGTGGCTGAGAGGTTCAGTTACTAATTTATGTAAAATTTGTGTGTTATCTTGTTTAATGTATAATATACAGTACATGCATATTGTCTTCAACAATTACGATTTATTTAAGTATGCATTTGAATTTATAAAATAAAATAAATTATCCTTAAAGGGGACTCGGTGTCTGAGTGGCATAGGTCGTCGACTTCTAACCACAAGCCTAACACCACTGCTATACATTCACAGGTCAAAAGTACAGTACAGTCAGAGACATACCATGATAAATCACTGTGATAGACGTATCACTCTTCTTAGTGATACTGATACAGTACAGTCAGAGACATACCATGATAAATCACTGTGATAGACGTATCACTCTTCTTAGTGATACTGATACAGTACAGTCAGAGACATACCATGATAAATCACTGTGATAGACGTATCACTCTTCTTAGTGATACTGATACAGTACAGCCAGAGACATACCATAATAAATCACTGTGATAGACGTATCACTCTTCTTAGTGATACTGATACAGTACAGTCAGAGACATAGCGTGATAAATCACTGTGATAGACGTATCACTCTTCTTAGTGATACTGATACAGTACAGCCAGAGACATACCATGATAAATCACTGTGATAGACGTATCACTCTTCTTAGTCATACTGATATATCTTTTGTTCTTTTGAATTTAGAGTGTCACTTGCTATCACACAAAATGCACAAAAAAGTAAATAAATAGATTACACAGACAAAAAAAAAATATAAGTACCACTAAGAAGAGTGATACGTCTATCACAGTGATTTATCACGCTATGTCTCCGACTGTACTGTATTTTCACACTAAGATATTTCCGTATCTATTTCATACAAAGCCATTTATTTAACCAACAGATTCGACCATCCTAGCAACATTTTCGCAGTAGTCAATTAACTCCAAGCATTCATTGACCCTGCTGTCTATAAATCTTTGTCCGTGTTGGGAATCCAATTATCAAGAGAGGGTTGGGATCCTATTAACTGATTTGGCCCAGCCACATTTTTTAGCCTGTCCCAAGCCATATGTCATAGTCTTTTTTTTATATCTTTAATGATTTGAAGTTAGAGCTTGAATGAGGTGATTGTTTTGTTGATATTGATGATACTGCTGACCATCACTGTTTATACTTTCTTTTCATTTGTCATAATAATCAAACCTTCCCATGCAGTCACCTCTATCAAGCAGTCACCTGTATTAAAAGAACACCTTAACTTTTTCTTGTCCTGGCACAGAAAATTTCATATGAATGGATCCTCTTTTAAGACATCGCCTGTCTTATGAGCCCAATGTTTTATTGTCCCTAAAGGTGACCACTTAATACAGGTATGTCTGTACCAGTATTATAAGGCCAATTTTTCATGGTCCCAAAGGTGACCACTTAATACAGGTTTGTCTGTATGTAATTTCTTTTTATCAAAGTCGTAATCAAATACCCCCCCCCCCCCCAAACACACACTCCTCCAACAATCCCACCTACCATGATCAACACTAAGCACTATGCACATTATATCATGTGACGCATTATACATATCCATTTCACTAATCAAGTGACATTTTTGCCCTTACTGTGAGAATGAAGCAAATTAATTGGACAATTTTCTTACTATAATACAGTCTTCTTATAGAATGAATATGGTATAAAATGTGGGGATAATTAATTTAATAGAAATGTAGCAACACTCTTATTTCTCCCCAGTGGTCAATTAGTGACCATTGATTAAATTGTTCAACGACTGCTCCCCCAGGGGGCTTGTTATTGATCTGTTAAACAAGAAAAGGATTTACATTCTTCACCATCTATATTCCAAAAATAACAAAATTTTGGTCTAAAAATAAATTTTATAACTTGTGTTACATGACATGTAAACATTCAAAAATCTAGAGTATATATGTGTGGCACCCGACGCCCCCTCCCCCCCTAAAATTGGAAAAAAATATGATTTTTTTGCCTAAAATCGTGATTTTTTACACGAAATACCCCAACAAATTATTTTAAG
>MJUT01064003.1:1361517-1374209 GCA_002080005.1 Gigantidas platifrons
CCCCCCCCCCCCCCCAACTTGAAATCCTGGATCCGCCCCTGTATGGTATAAAGAGACACACTTTATAAGTTCATAACTTCTGTCTCTTATAAAAGTAGTGACCACAGACAGGTGGGAGTAATATAACCTTCTTCTGTCTCTTTAAGATATATATATTTTAACTAGTTTTCGTCATTTTTCATTGATTTTTGACTTTTATTTATTTAAAAAAAATAATTTTTTAGTTGATTGACTGATTTTTGGTGTTTAATGCCACTTTCAGCAATAGTTCAGCTACATCGTGGCGACCCGTTTTAGTGGTGGAAGAAGTCGGAGTAACCGGAGAGAACCACCGACCATGGGCAAGCAACTGGTAAACTTTATCACTTGCGGCTGCGAGTCATGTGCACCCTTTTTTGTAATTTACAAAGCCCGGCGCGAACCCACACCACACCGTATTGGTGATAGGCTTGTATGAGTTGTTAAGTAATCCTACTGTTGTTAGGTAATCCAACTACCTAACTCATTGAGCCACCCAGGCTCTAATTTTTTTAGTTTTGCCCAATATTTTGAAAAAGTAAATGAATAACAGTATGGAGCAAAAATCAAGGAAAAATAAAGAAAACTACTGCAGTTAAATTATTATAACCTGTAAAGGCAGAAGAATTAGGTCTATCAAAACCTAAAAGTTATGAATTGCTCAGTTGAAACATTCAATGCTGCTATCTCCTCTATCAAAAACTAACATTATGAAATACAGTCCATGGACATAAGTATTCATCACCTTCGATTTTTTACTACAATGTATATATTTCATATAAAACCACATTTAAAAAAAATATATTTTAAAGCTATCTCTGGGCAGATTTTTATGAAATTTATTTCAAGACATGCAGAATTCTTTGAATTTTATTTGTTTATCTGATTGTAATTTTTCTCTGCATGGTTGTTTTTTTCTGGTGATTTAAACACAAATGTTGATTTTTTCCTATTTTATTTTGGTTAAAATATATAGCAAATTTGATGTCAGAAAATAAAAATTGTCTTTTAAGTCATAAGAAACTAAAGGCAATTTAACGGAAAATTATGCTAAAATAAACAAATAATCTTTAAATATTTCTGCCTCTTCTGGTGCAAAAATGATCAAAATCCGTTTAGAAATGACTTCACAATAAAAAAAAATTTAAATGTGGTTATAGCGTAAAATCGAGGGTGACAAATACTTATGTCTATTGACTGTATGTAGTTTTAACCTTTTCAAATTATAATATGCAGCCTCTGACATAATATTCAACTGTTGAAGGTGGTTAGTATTTGGTAGAAATTGACCAACCAGAAACAAGAATTGCCTATAGCAGCCATGTTTGTTAACAGATTGGGACAAAATTAGCCATCTTTATAGAAGACCTTCCATAGATGCTTCCTACCACGTTTTGGTTCATTTGGCCAAGGGGTTTCAGAGGAGAAAATTAAAATGTGAAAAGTTAATAGACGATGGATGCCAAGTGATGGTAAAAAGTTGGAAAAAATTATACGATACCGTAATATTAAAACAAGATGTCGCACGCTACGTCGTGCTAAGAATACCCCCACTTGTTCATTTGTAAGTTGCACTGTAAACAGGAAGTAGATGTGCGGTAAACCTGGAAAGGGGAGACACAGTACAAGTCACCATGCCAAAGCCATATATCAAATATAAAATTATTTCTTCCATTAGAAGCTGAGATATCTGTTACGAAAGTGTGAACGGACGGACAAGGTGATTGCAATATAGCCCCCTCTCTACAAATGGGGGTATAATAAACTTTTAAAGGTGAAAAATTCAAGAAATCGATTGAGAAATGACTGCAGGAATATTTTTTGAAAATGCGAGATGCGAAATATATATACTAGTATAGGGAAATATCTTATCAGAAAGTCTTTTGACCTGTGTATTTTGTATAATCAATGTATCCCAGGTGGATTAAGGGATTAATATCTCAGAATATTGACTTTATGATGCAAATACTATCCCAAGGTTAACAGAGGGAGCAATATCTAAGAATCTTGACTCAATGATGCAAATACTATCCCCAGGTCAACAGAGGGAGCAATATCTAAGAATCTTGACTCAATGACGCAAATACTGTGCTGTTGTTATCATCTGCCATGAACTGGTGAATTTTTCATAATTCTACTTTTAATGGTGAAAAATTCAAGAAAATTCGATTAGAAATGACTTCAGGATTTTTTTTTTAAACGAGTGATTTTATACGTAATATAGAGAGAAATATCTCTTAGTGCGGAAAGTCTTTTGACCGGTGAAGGTATTTTGTATAATCCATAGAGACCTATATCTTAGATTCTTTACTTTATGAGGCCAGGTCAACAGAAGGAGCGATATCTCAGTTTCTTGACTTTATGATGCCTGACTTTATGATGCCAAGACTATCTTGTTGCTATCTTCTGGGGAATTTCATATTAGTAAATACTGGACTATTTGTTACTGTAGAATTATGTCTATTCAACTGCTGTGTATTGAAATGATCATTTAATAAATATATCTTTAGCCTTGACTTAATAAGAGCACTGGTCAAGACTAAAGATCGATAGCCATTATCCTCCTAACTCCGGAGTGGTTTGTCAACATGATTTAATCAGAAGTATTGACATGTCTATATATAGAGCTAATCATGACAGATGGTGTCAGATCTTAAAAAGGTGCCAAACATGAATTGTCTCCCCTTAAAAAGTGTGAAATTAGGAAATTAAAGTCGGCTTTTGCATGTTAACGCATGAAGACTGGGAATACAAATGTATCATTACAAATTTGCAACTGACAAAATTAAACAAGAATAGCATCGTAAATTTGAATTTCCCATTGATTAATATGAAAGTGTAAATGTATTAAAGCATTTCAAACAAAAGCATAGATGTGAATGACCCAGTTTTTATTGTCTGCATATGTATCTATAAAAATGGATCTGACGTAAAAATAGTTTTAAATGGTTAGAAGGGGACGAGTGAATTGTAGTTGCACATAAAATATATTGTATAATATTGTACAGAGAACTCAATATTGGTCCCCATACAGATTCACAACAACTATTGCAATTATATTAAGATTTTATGTTGTTGCTACAAGAAATTCCACGAAACATGGTTAGTGTTGGGTTATGGTGTTTAAGACCACTTTCAACAATATTCCAGCTATATCGTGGCAGTCAGTTTTATTGGTGGAGGAAACCAGAGTACCTGGAGAAAACTACTGACCTGACGCAAGTCACTGACAACCTTTATCACATAATGTTATATCGATTACACCTCGCCTGAGCGGGATTCACCTCACAACGTGAGTGGTAATAGGCACTGATTGCATAGGTAGTTGTAAATCCAACTACCATACGATCACGACCACTGCTTAAAATGTTAGATCTGTTAGACACATTTTAATATATACAAGAACAAGTATATTTCAGTCCCCCTTATAAATGAAAACCCTCAGTTAATCTGTTAATAGCTACATGTACATATCATATGCCTCCCATCAAAATTTCTGACAAATTGATTCTACATACATGTAGCTCAATTAGTATGAACAGATTGGTCCTAAACTCATTAATTTTAAACTAGGTAGGATATCAATAAAAAAAAATATAATTCATTTTATAACGATTGCTCAATATATTATTATTAAAGCACTACATAACACTGAATGATACCTGCAATTATTCAAAACGGCTGTCAAAAAGCTTGTTAAAACATAATAAATGTTGATTATCTTAGAAAGAGTAATTCTCAGCTTGAATATTTCCTTGTTAATTACACACTTAACACTATTTAATCAATTCTCAAGACATCTGTCTAAAAAAATGTATTATTTACAACATATTAAGGTTTAAAATAGCTTCATCAAAAGATGAAATTTGGCTTTCTAATATTGGCTTGTTTTGACATATGACTTTTGATATGTCTTACTGACGACAAATCCAGATTTATTGTCTTCAATTATTTATCAAAATAACCTTCACAAGTGCTAGATCTACTGTCTCTGTATAGCACAGAGTCTGTAAAACAGCGCCTCATGAATCCTAGATGATTTTTACAAAGAGTATTATTATAATAATTTCATGTGATGTTCTAAGATTACACAACAACCTTGATGTGATTTAGTTAGTCAGTGACTTGTGGTAGGATCATGGTGTTTAATGCCACTTTCAACAATATTTCAGTTATATCGTGGCGGTGAGTTTTATTGGTGGAGGAAACCAGAGTACCCGAAGAAAACCATCGACCTGTCACAAGTCACTGACAAACTTTATCACATAATGTTGTATAAATGATCACTGAAGTGAATTTGAATTTTGGTGTTTAATGCCACTTTCAGCAATATTTCAGCTCTATCATGGCAACCAGTTTTAGTGGTGGAGGAAGCTGGAGTACCCGGAGAGAACCACCGACCCTGGGAAAGTGCACCCTTTTTGTAATTTACAAAGCTGGGTGCGAACCCACGCCGTATTGGTGATAGGCTTGTATGAGTTGTTAGATCCAACGACAGTCATCGACTTTTGTAGTGGTCCGGTGGCCCACGGCCAGTGAAAATAGATTCGGACCAGTGACTTTTGCCAAATTTTTTTTTTCAGTAGAATTTATATAAATATTCTCATTTTGAAGTTTTCGGGCCGGTAAATTCAAAGTCTAATTTTGAAGACTGCAACGACCCAACTCATTGAGCCACCCGGGCCCCTATCACTGAAGTAAACACAAGCTGACATCATATGACTGAACAAAACACTCACATGACACAACTTTGTATTTCAGTTAAACTTAAAGGTCATCTTTAAAAAAAAAAAAATACTGACTCAGAACTTTTTAATTTGGATAGGTAAATAGGTATATCATTTTAATTTCTTTCAAATATCTTTTGAAAAGCTTAAGTTAAGATACAAACCATTTAACTGAGGTTGTGTGTGGGGGGAGCAAAATAATGTCATGCACAACAAAAAATCTAATTATTTTTTAACATGAAAAATCAGAACTTTTTTATTTTATTTACCAATATTTTTACTAAAAACTGCATCAGATTATTTATTTTTTGCACCTTTCAAGTCAATATATATATTTTTCTATAAAATTAGGGGACAGATAAAAAAATATATATATTCCCCTCATCCCCTTAGGCTAAAACAAATCACTAGAAATATTTCCTTTTGAGTAGGGGCAGTCTCTGTTAGCTTGGGTATGGAGCATTATAAGCTTATTAGGTCACTGAACTCTCTCTCTATAAGTATAATATATATATACTGCCATATGTAACTTCACTCTTCTGACAGGTGGCAGAACCTTACACACTTCAGTAACTGAGTAAGAATTGAACTTAATCAAGGGAAGTTAAACAAGGACAGACGAAAATCAAAATCAGTTTACCACGTAATATATGACAGCACATAATACAATAGGCAGCCTAATGGGAGTGCACACATCAATTATTTTTTTTTTAAATTGCTTGCCAAACTTAACCATTATATAGATCTAAATGGTTTTAACCTGTCAACCTGAAATGTCACAATTATACAATAATAAACATGCAATCATTCTGTAAACAGAGTGCAACTTCTCTTTGTAGGGATATTTAAATAGGGCATATTGCAAAACATGGACTGGGCTCTGGGACTGGCCCTGGTGCCATAAAACTTGAGAATTTACTTAAGTCTGAGAATATTCTCAAATAACGAAATACTCAAATTTGATTGGCTGAGAACACAGATTTTAGCAAAATAAGTTTGCTCAGCAAAGAAAAAGCTTTATGGCATCGGGGCCTGGTCTACCATAAGTTACTGCAGTAATTATCACTTCTCTTTATGGGGATAATTAATAGGGCATATTGCAAAACATGGACTGGACTCTGGGACGGGTCTACCATAGCTGCATTGGTTTGTTTTTTTTAGATATTTAACAGGGTATATTGCAAAACATGGGCTGGACTTTGGTCTATGTTCAGTGTTGAGTCCACCGTAACTGTAGTAATTATCATTATCAGATATGATTATTTCTTTATACAGTGAATTAAGCTGACTAGACCAAGCCCCGTATAAACTGATATCCTGCATTAACTGTGCTTTAGATATAGGAAATCTTTGTTTATTTAACCTGTATTAACCCATCTTCGGTAGCCAAGGGTTACGATTCAGGTCTCCCTTCTCTTCACCCTTGGCGGATCTAGAATATATTTTGAAATTCGCACGCAATGCCACCTGGCGGTTTATCGAAGTTGCACCCCTTAGATAGTCGTCATCGCCAGCCAATGAGAATCGGTTTGTTATACGCATGTTGGAGAGTTGAAAATGGCAGCGCCCAAGGAAGAAAAACTTATTTGTGATAAATTTAATTTGGAAGCACTTACTGTCAACCAAGTGAAAAGTTTCAAAGCTTTGGCAGACGGGAAAGATGTTTTCATTGGAACCAAAACGGGAAGTTTACATTTCGTCGATAACATGTGCTCCGTGTAAAACGTCTTCTGATTGGATACGTGTACTGGTAGCCGTAACCAATGAAATATTAAAGCGGGCATCCTCAAAATGTATTCTAGATCCGCCAAGGGTGAAGAGAAAGGGGACCCGAATTGTAACCCTTGGCTGGCGAAGATGGTATTAACCAAACACCTGTCTATTCCGAACACAAAAAGTTGGTCCTGAAGAGGTTTGGTTTAGACAGATTTCATTGTACATTTGTATATATATTTCTTAATATTTCGAAAGCAAATATTTTTTTATCTTGCAAATTTTAACTATTCATGTTTTATTTCAAGGTATGGTCTTTTGTTTTAAAGGAATACACACAATGTACATCACTTTATCATATATCTTACAATTTCAGTCCAGATCAGGTTTTACATTTACTATTAAAGCCCAGCCCATCCCAGTCCAGCTTTTGTAACATGCCATTCAACAGACCTTATCAATTCTAATATACCACAGGTGCATTCTACGTTATTTAAAAGGTTGTTTATTTCATACAGGTATATTTTATTTATTTACTACACTTAAACTCACATGCTGTTTACATGCAATTCATTTCTCTTTTATATTTTTTCGGCAATTACTAGCAGTACGTTTAGTACATTTTTATATAAATCACGTAATTCACATCTATTGTAGGACTTTCTCCCTTATTTGAATTCTCACAGCATGACAAGTCAGTATGGCGAAACAGAAACAGTTTTTTTTTACAGCTTTAATAAAACAACAAAAAAATACATGTCATGTGTTTCCATTATGATCAACCCTGCATACATGTAGCTAATAGCCCTAATTTTCAATGCCTACCCTAAAATTTGTATTGCCATTTTTGGAAAGCACTGTTAAGGTTTGATTCTTGACCCGGTATAACCTAGGAATTCTTTTTTAAGTTTTAACTACTAACCCTATTTTTTCAAGAATGTAGCAGAGATGCTGGTATTTTTCTCCTTAGCCTTAGCAAAATTTGGAAGCATGCAAGTGTACTACTTTTTAAAACTCATGTGAAAATAAAAATATACAGAGCAGTGCTTTTCTTGATGCATTCCATCTGGCATCTGTCCCATTAGGGCTTCAATACTTCACACCTCCAATTGAGTATGAAATTATTACTATCATACTGGAGTGCCATGAGGTCTTCAATAAGTCATACCTCCAACAGAGTGTGAAATTATTATCATACAGAAATGGATAAGTGGTACTGGTCAATGCTACATCTGTGTTTTAACCTCACATGTAGAGGGGCAGACCTATCAGGATAAATCATCATCATACAGAAATAAAGATGCGATACTCAAGAGCCATACTACATCCATTCCTCAACCTCACAGAGGCAGCCCTATCAGGGTAAATTATTATCATATACAGAAATAGACAAGTGATACTCAGATCAAAGCTACATCAGTATTTTAACGTCAGAAGTGCAGCTTTATCAGGCACTGTTAAACTAGCTAATTCTCTACCCTTCCCCTATGGAGAACTGGATCTCCAACAGCAGTTCAGATATAAACAAATAAAACAAACTGAACTGTGAGCTAATGCTCACTTATGATACCCCTGCATATATGTTCAATGTGTATAAAAACCAATTAAGTCGGCAAACAGGAAGTAGGAATCTGACGGGTCCAAAAACGCTTCCCACAATATGTCATACCTATATGAAGCTTGTGACCAAATATCAGATTTCTGCCATCAAAAGTTGCTGAGAAAAATGTGACGAAAAATATCTTGGGACGGACGGAAGGACGGACAGAGGTAAAACAGTATACCCCCTCCGGTGGAGTGGGGGTATAATGATAAAACAAAAACTTGCACAGATTCACTTCCACTGAATATGACTACACACTATCATATGAATGACAACAAAAACATGAATGGTACAATAGTACAATCAATGAATGGTACAATAGCAGGATCAATGAATACTCGTAGTTAATGGACTACCATATATGCAGATGTTAAAAATCCTAATATATTTTTCTATAAGTTCAAGAAAAATTCCCTTTCACAAATGACACAAATCATTCCCTTGTACATTTATTTTCTCTAAAAACAAATTATCCCTGCATTATTTCGAATAAATTCTGCCATAATTTTTCATTTATGTTTAGAACAAATCTCCCCCCTTCATGTAAAATTGCCAAAACAAATCCCTTTTTATTGACGTTATACATTTATACGATCAATAATATTTTACCATAGTAATTGACGAATTTTACAGTTGTTGTTTTTATTCCGACGGGGGGATCACAGATCACAGCATAATATCCATCTATAGCTAAAAGCATTAAATTCTTTATGAATAATGTAACCAAATTTGACTTCGGGTGTATAAATAAATGGATTCAGGAAAACATCAATCACATGGATTATGCTTATTAATACATCATTTTTGTATCAGGTCAACATAAACAAAATGTTGATATGCTGTTTCCTGATGACTGACCTACCAAAATCACCCCCTACAACCCACCATCCCCCCACCCCCTTAATCAAATAAATATTCTCTACCTGTTAATATTATTTTTTTACTATTATTATGAAAAGAAATTTCAAGCAGCGATGGTCATCAATTCTACCAATATCAACAAAATGATCAACCACTTTTAAAATGTTTATAGAAGAAACAATATTGTAACCACTTCTCATCTTTATTGAACTCACAGTTTTAGCATGTTTTTTTTTTACAAAAATGTGTCCTTTTAAAATTTTTAAAGAAGAAAAATAAATTGCCTTCCTACATTGTACTAATGTACCTATCCAGGCCACGGCGCCACAAAACTTGAGAATTTACTTAAGGCTGAGAATATTCTCAAATAAGGAAATACTCAAATTTGATTGGCTGAGAACACAGATTTGAGCTAAAAAAAAGTTTGCTCAGCAAAGAAAAAGTTTTGTGGCATCGGGGCCAGTCCTCAAATTGTGGGTCAGGAAACAACAAATCAACAATCTTTATAAGGATAGCCTTAAGCTTGAGGTTGTTGTGCCCAAGATCGTATACAGTAGCTAGGTTACATTTACATCAACGAGTGCTTGTCAATGACTATAATATGAAACAGGCACGGCCATGAATGCTCGCGAATCTGAAAATTATCTGCCAATTTCACGCTCATCCAGTGCATCAATCAAAATAGTGTCAAGATTTTTTGGGTAGAGATATATCGGGGACGACTTTTTCAGGGGCGAACCTAGTCTCATTCAATCAAACTCTTAATAAAATTTGAAAGTAGCAATATAAGTAGAACAAGCTAACAAAATGACTTTTATTACACATGGGTTACGAGTTTCAGTGGTATCGGACGTACGAGAGAGGGTCCGAGATTTAGTGTCACCTTTGCGCTTTATGTTAAGAAAATCTTTATTAGCAGAGTGTGTAAGTGTGTTTGTTACACGGAACGTGTTTACAATGTGCAGAAAAAAAATACATCCATCAGTATGTGAAGATTGAAGAAGATTAAATCTGTCAAAAAATCCTAGCTACACATTTTTTACCATAAAGAGCTTGTTTCGCTCGCATATTATATATTTTTTAAAAGTTTAAAAAATTACAATTGGAAAATATTTGTAGAATTTACGATCTACCATCAACAAAAAAACTTTTAAAGGACCATCCAGTGAACATTCATACCAAGTTTCTTCCAATTAGCCCAGTGGTTTCAGAGAAGAGGATTAAAATGTTTACAGACAAAGAGGACGACGGACACCAAGTGATGGAAATACCTCACATGATCCTTTGGGTCAGGCAAGCTAAAACAAAATGTAAACAAAATTTAAAAATACTTGAAGTTATGATCTATGATCAACAAAAAAACTTTTAGAGGACCATCCAGTAAACATTCCTACCAAGTTTGCTTCTAATTGGTCCAGTTTCAGAGAAGGGAATACAAATACAAAACTTTACGGACAACGAAGACGACAGATGCCAAGCGATGACAATACCTCACAAGTGTATCACCCTTTGGGTAAGGAGAGTTAAAAAATATATAAATAAAATTGATTGATTGATTAGTGTTTAGTGCCAACTTTAGCAGTATTTCAGCTATATCATGGCATGAACAAATGTTATATATTAAACACCTACAAGATCCTTAGAAATAAAACATACATTTTTTGTACTTGACTATAAAACAATCGGATTATACATACAAATAAAACCATATAATTCAGAACCTATGTTTTCTAACTATATTTTTGAATATACATGTAAATTAATTTCTTTTATAAATTCAAAAATTTTGTCACCTGCAGCATTTGAAAATAAATCATATAAATTGTTGACATTGTAGAATGTCTGACAAACATATGCATCAGCAACATCTACCAGTCGAAAATGAAATTTAAAAATGAGAAAATATTTGTACATGTAGTTGTGATCTACATGCATTAAAGTAATATGAAATGCCAAAATCATTATTTTCAGTTTTCTAAATATTTCTGATTTATGTAAAGATTAAATATATAAAGAACGTAAACCATTCACTTTGAGAGCTACGATGTATAATTCAGAAGAAAACGTCATTTTATTCTGTCTTCGATAATTCTTGCTACCCGGACAATAATGCAAATCATATGCTATTGACCTCAGATTTGAACTCATTCGTTAGAGATTGTGCGCATGCTCCGTCATAGTGTTGATGAAGAAAATGCCAGAAGCAAAGAAATTGAAGCCAGGTCCGAAGCATAAATTGAGCGATTCTGCCAGAAAAAAACCCCAAAAAGCAGCGAATGCTAAGTTAAGCAAAAACGGAATATATATTGGAGATGAATATGATCGTTGGATTGAAATAAAGACTGCTCTTCGTCTGGAAATGAACTCTGAAGTGGCCAAGATTCTTCTTGACAGGCAACATCATTTTCGTTTTGATTTACATTCCATTATTTTCCATTCAGTCCACGATTAAAAATAATTTTCCCTTAGGCAAGAAATGCAAGAAATTTAACTTCTTTCAAAACCAGAATGATACATGTGCTCATCTCAGCATCCATCGTTGTTTACGTTGGTGATAAAATTTCATGATCAGCAATCATCGGAATGCCCCCCACGATGCATCCGAATGTTAATTAGCCGCCATTGTCTTGAAAAAACACGTACGAGATGAAATGATTTTCTGTTCTTAATCACAGATGATCACGAATTTAGTCCTCAAACATGCACGAATGGTTTAGTTTTTAGGGAATGTAAACATATCAAGAATATTTTTGAAGATGTTTATTTTACCAAAAACTCGTTTCATATTACTTTAAAGGCATATTGTCTATGATTTTGTTGAAAAATTTTAACTGTACATAAATGATTTATTTAAGCTATCATTAAACTGTTATGCTGCAAAAGATATGATTGGTGTTCTTTTTTTGACAAAAAAGACCCAAAACTATTGTTAACGGAATTATTGTCCAGTATGACAAAAATTCAAAGTGAAAGTAACAGCGTCACCTATAAAAAAAAACCGGAAGTTCGGAACTCTCGGGGTTTTAGCTTTGAGGTAAGGAAAATACTGTTAAGATTCAAACACTTCAAATTGTCACACTCATTTAATGTTGTTTGAATCTTAACGTTTCGTAGCGTATTCGCCAATAATTCGGTGTTTAATCTTTATTTTATGAAGGTCAGTAGGGAAAACGACAATAATTTTGGGTACGAAAAATTATGGTTTTGGTAGACAATATGCCTTTAAATGTGATATACATTTGTACTACCCATTGTACAGTCAAACCTGAATGTATTAAGAGGTCGCCTTTGGGACCAAGAAAAAGTGGCCTTATATGACAAGTGACCTCTTAAAAGAGGTTCAATTCATAAGAAATTTTCTATGACAGGACAAGAAAAAGGTGACTGCTTAATAGAGGTGATCCGATGGACTGTATTATAGTTTTATCTATTGATATTTGATCATAATTTGTAAACAATATTGTATCATTGTGACATATCATGGCATGTCAACCATACCACAGATTGTTGGTGTGTAATTAACCCAACAGTAGAAATTAATATCAGTATTCAAATAACAACCAATTAATTCTCTGTTTACTGTATTTAATTATACAATAATAAATATAATGAAATATATTGGAGGCTCTAAATGGAAAAACAAATATGCATAGAATAATTGGAAAATTTTATATGATTGCTACTTAGATAGACGAACTTTGATTCTAATTTACAGACATGATCCTGGTTAGAAAATAAAATAACTGAAATCAATGAAAAATAACTGAAAT
>MJUT01064003.1:1374707-1415718 GCA_002080005.1 Gigantidas platifrons
TAAAGATTAAATATATAAAGAACGTAAACCATTCACTTTGAGAGCTACGATGTATAATTCAGGAGAAAACGTCATTTTATTCTGTCTTCGATAATTCTTGCTACCCGGACAATAATGCAAATCATATGCTATTGACCTCAGATTTGAACTCATTCGTTAGAGATTGTGCGCATGCTCCGTCATAGTGTTGATGAAGAAAATGCCGGAAGCAAAGAAATTGAAGCCAGGTCCGAAGCATAAACTGAACGATTCTGCCAGAAAAAAAAACAAAAAAGCAGCGAATGCTAAGTTAAGCAAAAACGGAATATATATTGGAGATGAATATGATCGTTGGATTGAAATAAAGACCGCTCTTCGTCTGGAAACGAACTCTGAAGTGGCCAAGATTCTTCTTGACGGGTAACATCATTTTCGTTTTGATTTACATTCCATTATTTTCCATTCAGTCCACGATTAAAAATAATTTTCCCTTAGGCAAGAAATGCAAGAAATTTAACTTCTTTCAAAACCAGAATGATACATGTGCTCATCTCAGCATCCATCGTTGTTTACGTTGGTGATAAAATTTCATGATCAGCAATCATCGGAATGCCCCCCACGATGCATCCGAATGTTAATTAGCCGCCATTGTCTTGAAAAAACACGTACGAGATGAAATGATTTTCTGTTCTTAATCACAGATGATCGCGATTTTCGTCCTCAAACATGCACGAATGGTTTAATTTTTATGGAATGTAAACATATCAAGATTATTTTTGAAGATGTTTATTTTACCAAAAACTTGTTTCATATTACTTTAAAGGCATATTGTCTACGATTTTGTTGAAAAATTTTAACTGTCGATAAATGATTTATTTAAGCTATCATTAAACTGTTATGCTGCAAAAGATATGATTGGTGTTCTTTTTTTGACAAAAAAGACCCAAAACTATCGTTAACGGAATTATTGTCCAGTATGACAAAAATTCAAAGTGAAAGTAACAGCGTCACCTATAAAAAAAAAACAGAAGTTCGGAACTCTCTGGGTTTTAGCTTTGAGGTAAGGAAAATACTGTTAAGATTCAAACACTTCAAATTGTCACACTCGTTTAATGTTGTTTGAATCTTAACGTTTCGTAGCGTATTCGCCAATAATTCGGTGTTTAATCTTTATTTTATGAAGGTCAGTACGGAAAACGACAATAATTTTGGGTACGAAAAATTATGGTTTTGGTAGACAATATGCCTTTAAATGTGATATACATTTGTACTACCCATTGTACAGTCAAACCTGACTGTATTAAGAGGTCACCTTTGGGACCAAGAAAAAGTGGCCTTATATGACAAGTGATCTCTTAAAAGAGGTTCAATTCATAAGAAATTTTCTATGACAGGACAAGAAAAAGGTGACCTTTTAATACAGGTGACTGCTTAATAGAGGTGATCCCATGGACTGTATTATAGTTTTATCTATTGATATTTGATCATAATTTGTAAACAATATTGTATCATTGTGACATATCATGGCATGTCAACCATACCACAGATTGTTGGTGTGTAATTAACCCATCCTAGAAATTAATATCAGTACTCAAATAACAACCAATTAATTCTCTGTTTACTGTATTTAATTATACAATAATAAATATACTGAAATATATTGGAGGCTCTAAATGGAAAAACAAATATGCATAGAATAATTGGAAAATTTTATATGATTTCTACTTAGATAGACGAACTTTGATTCTAATTTACAGAGATGATCCTGGTTAGAAAATAAAATAACTGAAATCAATGAAAAATAACTGAAATTATCTACACCCCCTTTCAAAATGGTCATTTTTGACTAGTTCTCATCATGTCTAGCAACTTATAAATAGCTGAAACCAGTTAGATAACTGAAAACAAATCATTCCTGAATTCAACAGATATTGATTACCACATGTCCACCCTCGTTATTTCTGACCCAAGTATTATACTAAACATACATAAATCTTTTACAGGAATACATAAGATTAAAAAAAAAAATTGATGTTTTATTGAATAAACATTAGAGAAAACCAAAGACAAAATCAGAAATGGACAATCCAGAGACACTGACAACATTAGCCTTAGGCTCACAATACAAAGACAAGCAAAACACAATACAGAAACCTAAAAGAAGAGCCACACTGATGCCCCTAAAATCAGAAAAGGCACAAATTCATACATTGTGTATTGATTGATTGTTGTCTGTTGTTTAGGATCGAGCAACAAATATATAGAAAAGGTAAAAAAAGGTCAAATATATTTAAGTTCAATACATCTGTATATATAGAATGTTGACTTCTAATATATCTGCGGCTCTTTTCACAAAAATTCTTACGATAAAAAATTGTCGTAAGTGTAAAACTAAGATTAAAAAGAGTTTCACAAAAATACTTACGATAATCTTAAGTGTAAAAATAGTCCTAACTTTACCTGTAAAACTACCCTGTCGTAAGTGTAAAATTTTGATCTTAAGATAAATAGTTGTCTTATCTTTTATCGTAAGTGAAAAAAATCGAAAACAAATCTGGTTAATTCTTTTAATTTTATATTTCAAATTGAGAATGATCGACAATCGAAAAGATTACTAGCAAACTTGGTAAAAATTCTTCTTTTTATTATTATTATTTTTTATTTAAAAAAAAAAATGGAATACGGGATTTTCTTCTAGATATCTACAGTCTCTGCTTACAAAAGCTTTAGGACTGGAATTTTCTGGATCCAATGATATCGTTTTGATTTTGCCTTATATTAGTAATATAATTTATGAATTTCTGGCAACTTCGATGATCATCGAACACTCTGGCAATACATAAACTTGTGTACATTCTTCTGTTATATTAATATAAATATATAACAGGGATATTTATTCATCTTCATGATTGATAGATGATAAACACATCTTAATTTGGGTTATCTCAGAAAAATCCGAATCAATTTTCATCAGTATAAGAACAAGTGTTTAATTTTATGTGGGATGGGATTAATTGGAAAAAAAGGGGGGGAAATATTTTGCTGACAAATAACCAATAAAATGAATTATATGAATAGGTTTTTATTCACACTCCCTTAAAAAAATAATTCTACTTAAAGTAACCATACATGGATGGTGACGCACAACTCCAAGTAATGATAATTATTATAGATCATTTTAATTTACATGCATTATAAATGTTCCTTTATACGAAAATCATACCCGTTCATATTTTGTGCAGTTATTGGTGACCGATTCATATATTAGATAAAAATTCAATATAAACATACAAACACATCATAGCAGAAAAAACTGCTTATAAATCAGTGCCAGGGATATTTTATATAGAATAATTTTATTTTAAAAAAAAATGTTTTGTCTTGCTATGTTAATGAAACTAGGTTGCTAAGAAAGATGGTTTATGGTGTTTAACTCCCCTTTCAGCAATATATCGGTCAGTTTTATTGGTGGAGAAAACCACTGACCTGTCACAAATCACTGACAAACTATCACATAATGTTGTATCGAGTACACCTAAGGAAGAATTTTCATTGTAAGTGTAATTTTAGTCGTAAGATTAAAATTTGTCGTAAGATAATCTTTGTGAAAAGGACTTAGGAATTGTCGTAAGATAATCTTAAGTGAAAAAGTTAGGACTATAGTTACGATTTTTTAGTGAAGAGCTGCAGGATTACACAAATTAGGAAGCAAGATAAAATTAAGTCAGTAAGATTTTGTTTGTTTTCAGGATATCAATTAGATTTGTCTTCTGTTTTATAAATAATTACATTACTTCCGTTTTTCATTGAAATGTTACAATATGATTGGCTATGAAGTGGTCACATGATTATAAAAGGATGTTTCACATCCCAATGAAACTCAAACTCGAACTTGCACATGCCTCCATGACGTAGTAATTTCCAACAGCAAATAATCTAACACAAATAAAATTTACAACGAAAAATTCAACTATATTAAATTTTGGTGTGTTTTAAATATAATTATAAGAATTGAATGCATTCTTTTGAAGTTTCATTGGGGTATGAAAGTGTTGATTGAAGCACATTTTTAACATGAAGCACGGTCAACGCTTTCATACCCCAATGAAACTTCAAAAGAATGCATTCAATTCTTAAATATTTACATATGTCTAGGAGTTATTGGCTTTTTATACCCCTTGGTGTAGTCAATTTTTCCCTGTAAAATTATGACGAAATTTTGTTGTAAATTTTCAAACATCTCCCTCCCTTCATGTTTACAGTATCTTTTATAGAGACAGAGTTATTTTGATGAAAAGTTTTTCAGAGTTCGGGCAGATAGCTCTGTAACAGACAGGGATATAATGCCAAAAAGATTTTTCCCCATTTTTTAACCAATTCAAGTACTTAATTTTTGTGTATTTGCATTAATAGATCTAGAGATACTTGCAACTTGTCTAGGCGAGTCCTGGACTCCTCACTTGCGCTTGATTTAATTTGATTTGATTTTTTGTGTTTTAATGCCACTTTCAGCAATATTTCAGCTATATCATGGCGACCAGTTTTAGTGGTGGAGGAAGCCGGAGTACCTGGAGAGGACCACCGACCCTGGGCAAGCAACCGGTAAACTTTATCACTTGCGGTTGCGAGTCAAGTGCACCCTTTTTTGTAATTTACAAAGCCGGGCGCGACCCCACGCCGTATTGGTGATAGGCTTGTATAAGTTGTTAGATCCAACGACCTAACTCATTGAGCCATTCTCTCAAGAGGAATTAATTTGAGAATCACCGTTTCTTTTATAAAAAAAATAAAATAACAAAGAATGCACTAGTGGGACTTATCAAAATTTAATGTAGGATTTCTGCATGAAAGTAATTAGTATTGGTTTTGGAACTGTTTACCCTTCCGGAGCACATGAGTTCACCCCCAGTTTTTAGTGGGATTCGTGTTACTCGATCTTTAGTTTTATATGAATGTTTTGTAGGTCGTTGTTTGTCCTTTTGTACTTTTTGTTTTGGCAATAGTGTTGTCTGTTCTTCTTCGATATACGATTTCTGATTGCCCCTTTGGTACATTTTGTGTATCTTCAAACTCTTCTTGGAAAGAAAAAATATTTTCAATTTGTCTATCTACCTGCCAAATTCAAAAATTGCATATGTCAGCAGTTTGCAAAATTAGCAGTAGACCTATATAGACAATGTCTATGTCAAATCTATGCCAAATTTTAAAATTTTGTATATAATGTAGTGACGTCTATGTAAAATAGAGATTGGTCTATGATACCACAAAATTTAGTTTCACACACTGTGTCACGGCACAGGAAACAAGTATATCTTAAAGAATGGCCTATACCTAAATATGCACAAATAAACTGGTGACATAACATATTGACATTTATATTGCACTAAACAATTTGTATAGATTGTTATTTTGGGGGGTGAATGAGAGTGCAATTGATAAATATATCTTTTAATAACATATTGGCAAGAATCCAACAAAATGGATCTGAAAATTAGTCATTTTCATTCACAATATGCAGGTTACGGAAATGGAATGTAATACAGCAGTCCCCTTGCCTAATGCCACTCCCACTGTATGCCACCTCTCTTATCAGGCTAGACTTCAAATGTGCTGAAATAGTAAAATACCAGCAAATTGCCCCCTCCAAAACTGAGACCAGCCCTCTTATCAAACCAGATCTCAGATGCACTAAGATAGTAACATACCCGTTTAATTTTCCACCTCAAGAGAGGTCACCCCTCTTATAAGGCCACTGCCATTTTTTCATTACAATACAGGAGGGGTGGTCTTATAAGAGAAGAACTATTGTATTATTGCTTGCAGTCCTCGAAATTAAAATTTGAATTACTCGGCCGAATTACTGGGCCGAATTACTGGGCTGAATTACTTGGCTGAATCAAATTCTTGAATTTATTTTTATATGCACACAAAATGTAGTTCTAAATAAAAACTGAAAAAATTACTGGTCTGAAGAAAGTTTTTCTGGTCTTGGGCCGGAGGACTGGTGCTCATTGTGAAGACTGTGTTTAAATCGGGAGCGTGGGTATAAATAGATGTGGGCGGAGCAAACCTTCAGGATCTTCATTATCTTGACCATGGTTATCTCGAGGAGGAAAAATTAATGATACACAGTTGTACAGTTACTTTTGGAGCCAAATAATTGACAGGCATGGTTACTAGTGTTCCTCCCTACGAAACTTTCAGTCTTATTACAAATAATATTCTTCATCAGTCTATAACCTACAAAAATCACTTCAAATTTATGAAGTATGAGATTTATGAAGTACATTTTTTGTATGTGACCTTGGTCACGTTGGTCATTTGACACACAGTTTCATAAATATGCTGTTCAAATTAACAGAGATTTTTTATGATAAGCTCCGCCCACAAATTTTGGCAGTAGGCACTACTGCAAATTCCTTTAAATGAAAAAAAAGGCAGCTAAACAACTGAAATTTTTACCATATCATTAACATCAACAATCATAATTCAGACGTCACTGGAATTCTAACTCTGAAGTCATTGACCAAGAACCTTCATCAATAGGACAGTTACTGATGAAATTCTAACCCTAAGCCATTGACCAAGTACAGGGATAAACTAATAAATTAGATTCTATTTCTCCAATCTTGATATCAAATGTCATATGTTGTGATCTTTATTGTTCAATAATTTCAAGAGAAGGCTTGTTGTTTTTGTTGATATATATATTGATCATGTTGTTGACCCTCACTTTCTCTTCATAACTGACACATAATTCAGTATGCAAAGAAAAAAAATATTTGAATATCTGACCAATATCTATAAATAGCTAGAGTATTGTTTTTACTTGTCTGGGCATAGAAAGCAACCATTGCACTCACTCTGTATGACAGTACATGATAAATTTCTTTAATTTTTATTTATTGATTTTTGATGTTTTAATGCCACTTTTAGCAATATTTCAGCTATATTTATGGCGACCAGTTTCAGTGATGGAAGAAGCCGCAGTATATGGAGAGAACCACCGACCATGTGCAAGCAACTGGTAAACTCTATCACTTGCCGCTGAGAGTGCAACCTTTTTTGTAATTTACAAAGCCGGACGTGAACCCACGCCGTATTGGTGGTAGGCTTGTATGAGTTGTTAGGTAATCCAACTACCTAACTCATTGAGCCACCTGGGCCCTACAACTACCTAACTCATTGAGCCACCTGGGCCCTACAACTACCTAACTCATTGAGCCACCTGGGCCCTCTGAATTTCTCTGAGGGGTTAGAGTTATGGTGTTTAATGCCACTTTTAACAACATAACAGTTATATCATGGCAGTCAGTTTTATAGGTGGGGAATACAGGAGAAAACCACTGACCTTCAGCAAGTCACTAACAAACTTTATCACATAATGTTGTATCGAGTACACCTCGCCATGAGCGGGATTCGAATTCACAACTTTAGTACTAATAGGCACTATTTGATGAAATAAAAATAAAAATCTTATACATATATAGTGTCATTGGAGTCTATGTAGAGGATTATCCTTGGCTTCACCTCCAAACATTTTTTCACATGTATCTCAAATGCTCATCATTGATTGGTCAATTAATTACATAATGTCATGTCACACTGATTTTGTTGGAAGTGCCAATAAAATAAATATATGTTTATAATATAATTTTATGGACCATTTACAATTTTATTACTGTGAGTGGTTGTGTAGGTAGGGGTCCCAGTGCCCTGATTTGCCTGGGGGTCTATGAAGCTGCTAAGAAGGCCCTGCATATATGACTTCCATTTAATTGTAAATCCAGCCTCATCCCAAATTAGTGAAAGTATATTATATTAGATGTATGAATGGGAGGAGATACCTTGACTAGATCAACATTCTTTGGTCAACATCAAAGAGTTACCTATTTACCTGTGACAACACATTCTTACACCTGTAACACCTCAATACACCTGTTTCTGTCACTTAATTGTCAATAAAATATAAATCATAATGTAATATTATATTTTATGGTTCATAAAAACCTTTCATGTCTCAAATCTGGTCAATGTTTCATACAAGTCACCTTGACCTTGCCCATTATGAAAATTATGTCAGGCTCAGATTTTAAACAAACCAGTTACAACCCTACAGTATAGTTGACTTGTAATCTACTAAAAGGCTATCATTTCCCAAGAGAAAAACTCCACCCAAATCTTCAAATTTCAAATGCAAGCATCCAGTTTTTTTGAAAACTTGCATGTCTAATTAGTTTTAAACTTGTAAAATTTTTGAAGAGAAAAAAAAAAATCCATGTTTTATATATTGTGCCATGGTTTGGTTACAGGTACTGAGGTAGTCAGTCAGGTTTATTCAACCTATGCCAACATTTTGAAAAACAGGTATAAAAAGGTAAGAAAAAATGTTGGCATACAAACCTTTATATAAGGCCAAGGGGCAGTACCAGGTACTTTTACCAACCTAAAATGGTCTTTAGTACCTACTGATTTTAAAGAGTGTTGTATAAGATATTCCTTAAAATTGTTTGAATTTTAATCAAATGTACTTCCTGTAAATAGTGAAGTACTGGTAGACTTGAAAAATATTGAAGGCCCTGGGCATAGGTTGAATAGGTTAATTGTTATATAAACAAGACTGGTGTTGTTTAATTAGTGTAATTTAGTAATTAATTATTATTAGTGTATTTGAGACAAAGAAAAAATGACATCTTAATACAGGTTCAATACTTTAAAATGTACATACATGTATATGTACAAATGTATATGCATATGTTATCTGGATGTGAATTGATTGATACCGAAAATATCAGCCTGCCGAGCCAGAATATTATATTGTTGGCGAGTGAGCGAAGCGAACGAGTCACAAACTTCCTATTCTGTCGAGCAGACTGATTTTTTTTAGTATCAATCATATTCACAATCAGATGACATATTTATCATCCTTAAATCAACCATAAACACGGATACATCTATATTTGTATTTTCGCAGGAAATATTACATGATTCAAAATATTCAAAATACGCTTCCCTAAAACCGTAGTTCAAAAGTAGCTTGCAAATATACCATTCATTTTTACAGGTTTATATAAATGTTAAAATTGTTGCATTTTTCCTTTAATTGTGATATTCATTGGGGTTTTTTTTAATTACAAACATCAAAGTCATCCATTTTCATTAAAGGTTTTGTTTATCAATGCCATTCCGGTTTAGAAAACATGAACATCACAACCTTCCTTATGACTTAAAAAATTATGACGTCTCAGCAGAGGTTATCAAGAATTGTGTAAAGTACATTTTTGTAGGATGATGTTTGTTGATATTTCTAACACGACAGTTCCTAATTTGATATATGTTTAAAAAAAATAATGTTAACTAGCTAATGGTGTAGATGAATTTTATTTATTTTTGCCATCTTCACAAGAATTATCATTTAAATGTTAAGAGAATTTGGTGACAACTCCTGCTGACTGTTGATAAGTTCTGCTCAGCTCACGCACGACTTTGATACAAGTTTTGCTTATGCAGCCAGCAAGTAGATATAGCCGGTGGGAAGGATGATAAAATGTATGATAGACTAGGGGACTATTATGATCAAATTCACAGGAGAAAAAAAAAACACTATAAAATTTGTCCATTGTCGACTAATCTTTTTCTTCTGGTAATTTTAGCCAGAGACTAGATCTAAATTATGACAGTAAAAGAAAATCCCTCTGAAATAGAACTATATTTTACTACACCCATTTTCCTAATGTCATTTCTTCTGCTTCCAAACAATGACAAAGACTAGATTAATACTCCATAAATTCTATAATAATATTTCAAGAAAAAAATGAATTATCTATTTTTTTACAACATCTCATCAGGGGCCCATTTATGATTTTTTCATTACACAATGACATGGAGACATTCAATGAATGTCATTTCTTCTGTTTCCAAACAATGACAATATTATTTAATCCATAAATTTCATAATAATATTTTAAAAACAAAATTAAATATCTATTTTCTTACTACACCCATTTTGCTAATGTAATTTCTTCTGTTTTTCAAACAATGACAATATTTACTCCATAAATTCCATAATAATTATTTTAGGAACAAAACTAAAGATTTATTTTTACTACATCTCAGAGACCCATTTTAAGATATTTTAGGAACAACATTGAAATATCTATTTTTTCACTACATCTGGATCAGGGACCCATTTTTACATGTTTCAATACACAATGACATAAGACATTGATCTAATGTTATCCATGCAGAAATTCTTTTTCCAGTTCACTGGGTCATATTTCTAGACCACTAAGTCAGGCTTTTCTATCTTGATTTAAACCTATTTAATGGTAAATGAATTTTAAAGACCAGAATACTGAGACTAAGATTAACATACAAATCTGCTTGCATAATATTGCCACGTGTTATTATTTCTTGATATAATTAGTTAAGTAAAATTGCTTAATCCTACGAATCTTATATAGAGACGTGCATAACATATTCCGTCATGGAAACATACAATGTATGTAATTTAGTCCTCACAATGAGCACCGGTCCTCCGGCCCAAGACAAGTAAAACTTTGTAAATTCAAATTTTCATTTCGAGGACTGTAGCTTTCTGTGATAATTTTTTTAATATTTTTCTGAAGCATAGATTTTGAATATTCACGATTTATACACAAACCTAAATCATTTGTCTTCAAAAGTACTATCATTTTCATATTAAAACAATGTTTACTTACTATGTGGTAAGTATATGTAAATTTATGTCATTACTGGAGAATACGTCCTAATACCAAAGGGGCAATCAGAAAAGGACAATCCATAGAAACTTACAACATAGGGTACACAAGACGATAGATTTTGTTGTTGTTGATTTTTTGGTGTTTAATCCCACTTTCAGCAATATTTCAGCTATATTATGGCAAACAGTTTTAGTGGTGGAAGAAGCCAGAGTACCTGGAGAGAACTACTGACCATGGTCAAGCAACTGGTAAACTTTATCACTTGCATCTGAGAATCGAGTGCACCCTTCTTTGTAATTTACAAAGCCGGGCGCGAACCCACGCCATATTGGTGATAGGCTTGTATGAGTTGTTAGGTAATCAAACTATCTAACTCCCGGGCCGTTTACACAAGACGAAGAATAACAAAACAAAAAACACAACACAATATGTGTTGGACGCCACTATATGCAAACAAACACAAATAACGTAAATAAGACATTTGTTGTTATGAACAATAAAGTATGTTTAACTAAAGTTACAATATAAGTAGCACTACAAACAATGATTAAGATTAAGATACAGTGATAGTTTTGTCATTATGTTGCTCCAAAGACAAATGGCACGTCTTAATGTTTAGTATGCGATCATTTTCTATCATTTTCCACAGTGCTTCGAAATGACACTGACAAAATAAATGAAACGAAAGTAATAAATTCACCGAGCTTTTTCAGCCGAAACTCATCACGATTGCATTTCAATCTCATCTTTTTCATTAAGAACAGAACAAAGATCTGCTAAATCTCATTCACTGCTGACAGAAAATCAATCCACAAATAATTATACAACTGCTCAAATATGCATGTAAAAAAAAATATAATCCAAATCATATCATTTTTTTTGTTAACTATCATTTTTCTCTGGAGAGGACAAAATATAATATCAGTTATGAATAAAATAACTATGCATACAACTGCGAAATATACATGTAAAAAAAAATAAAATCCAAATCAAATCATTTTTTTGTTAACTATCGTTTTTTCTCTGGAGAGGACAAAATATTATAGGCCCTATCAGTTATGAATTAAATAACTATTTCAAGAATTTTCAAGCTTCAGTGACTGTTTTTATTTATTTATTCGTCTTTATAATACAAACATAAATATAATGTACATCACACTTCAAGGCTTAACAATCAATTTCTTTTAAATGATATGTCACAACAGTTTAGCTTCACATTTCTTATCTTGGGGGCTGTCATGGTGGTGATCGCATGGTAGTTGGATTTACAACTACCTATGCAATCAGTGCCTATCACAACTAACATTGTGAGTTTGCATCCCGCTCAGGCAAGGTGTACTCAATACAAAATTAAGTGGTAACATTTGTCAGTGACTTGCGGCAGGTCGGTGCTTTTCTCCGTGTACTCCAGTTTCCTCCACCACGATATAACTGAAATTTTGTGTACCGTAATTATTATTTTTCTGCCAACATTCATAGCATTTCTAAGATCCAATAATACATTCCTAATACTTATAACTGGAATATATCAATTTATTTTAAGTCTATTATTATTTGACCAGGGGCAACCTGACATACAATGTAGGTATGTAGGTATGATAAGTTGGTCATTTACACCAAAATCAAATCTTTTCAATTAGTGAAAATGAGTTCGTTAATTACAAAATGTCTATTGTTAGATATTGAGACTAGATTTCTTAGTTTAAAATAGATTACAGTAAACAGTTGGTAAAGTTGTGTTTACAATGTCAAATTTTTCATTCATATTTTTTTTGCTTCAACTTTTTCCTGTAACAGTATACGTATTGAATAACCTCTTACTGGAACAAACCAATATTGGGCCCGGTTGGCTCCATGAGTTAGATAGTTGGGATTACCTAATAACTCATACAAGCCTATCACTAATACGCGTGGGTTCGCGCCCGTCTTTGAAAATTACAAAAAAGTGTGGAGCCGCATGATAGGCAAGCAACTGGTAAACTTTATCACTTGCGGCTGTGAGTCGAGTGCACCCTTTTTGTAATTTACAAAGCAGGGCGCAAACCCACACCGTATTGGTGATAGGCTTGTATGAATACCTAACTTATTGAGCCACCCGGGCTCCTCTACAGTGTGTTTAGACTGTCAACTTTGTATTTGATAATCAAGCACACATCTAAAGTTTATAGCATTGCACCAACAGAAAAAAATAGCAAATTTTAAGCACAATTGCAATGAAAAATCAATCAAGTTTACAGGCTCGATCAGATTTAATTGGCCAGGGGCAATAGGTTTGGTTTATGGTGTTTACCACCACTTTCAACAATACTTCAATTATATCGTGGCGGTCAGTTTTATTGGTGGAGGAAACTGGAGTACCTGGAGAAAACCACCGACCTGCAGAAAGTCACTGACAAACTTTATCACATAATATTGTATTGAGTAGTACACCTTGCCATAGCAGGATTCGAACTAACAACTGATTGCACAGGTAGTTGGAAATCCAACTACCATACGACTACGAAGGCCCCTCACATTTGCAATGAAAAATGAATTAAGGTTACGGGCTCAATCAGATTTTTACTGGCCATTGACAATAGGACCAGTGCTAAAGTCTCAGATTGTTGAAGCGAATTTTAAGAAATAAATTGACCCTGTAAACACAAATTAAGTTGTTGTTTAATTCTATCTCTATGTAAAATTTACACCAAGCTCTATCAGCTGATGACAATTAATTTAATAACTTCATTGACTGTTCATAAATCTAGTACATCTTGTATATCCTTTGATAATAAATCTATATGTCAGAACTATCAATTTGTTTTCTTTTGTTTGTCCTCACAGCAATGGTCTACAACCTTAGGCCAAAAAAAAAATTACATGTGTTTCTGCTAACCCTACCGACAGGGCTCACCAAACCAGGCGACTTGGGCGACAAAGTCGCCTTCACGGCTCTGAAGTCACTCCAACTCGGCCCAAAAGCGAAATTTCAGTTGCCCTGTTATTTTGAGACGTTGCCTATAAATTTTCAATAATCATACTTTTTCTTCAATATTCATGTAAAAGAAGCTCCCATGTTCTTGAAATATGACCCATACAGGGCTTGATGTTCAATATTTTATTCCAAACTCGTTAATTGCATCCTTTTTAAGATAGTTGTGCAGCACATGTTCGTTTTGTGAAAGGTAGGGGAACATGCGGTAGTGGGGAAAGAAACGTTAAAATCGGGATATGTTTTTCGGAAGTCTCCCAGATTTTCCCTCATTTCGCCCTTAAGTCAACTGAGAGAGAAGTCAAGTCGCCCTGTTTTTACTATGTGTGGTGAGCCCTGTACCGACCCTAATTTTTTGTGCCTACCTTAATGTTGTTTTGGCCACTTTTGAACAAGCACTATTAAAGTCAGAATGTGTCCCCTCTAGAAACTAGCTAAACATATTTTTAAAAATAAAATCTTTTTCCTACCTACCGACTCTAATATTTTAGAGCATGTTAGTGGAAACACATGTATTTTTTTTCTTGGCCTTAGCAGATATAATTTTTTTTCCTATTAAAGACAGTTACAAACGTACCTACATTTTTTTGTACATTGTACGAACATTCACTGACCCTGCTATAGCTATAGCTATTGTATTGGATTTGTTATTTATTTATTTATAGGGAGAGGACAGTCCATAATTAATTGTGATAACTTTTTGTCCAATCCCATTGCTGTTTTATTTGCAATAAAATAATATTAAACTATTTGTTATTTATCAGAGATCCTTGTTGTCGCAACAAGAGTCATAAATCCTACTAAATAAGGGTAATAACAAAATTACCGAACACCGAGCAATCTTCCAAAAGGAAAGTAAAAACTCATAAATCAACAAACAGACAAAATCAGTCAACAACCGGAAAACTGGGAAAACCGCAATGGCCCTGACTTGGTAAAGGCATTTCTAAAGAAATGGTGAGTTGAATCAGATTTTACGGTGCCAAACATCCCGCTTTCATTACGGTTCAAAGGTTCCGGTTGTCACTATAAGTTAACAGTATTTAAAACAATACTGGAACAAAATACATGTACACTAGGTAAAATACAATGTAGTAGTCAATGCAGTACTATATTCAGTTAGGAGTACTAATGCATTCTTTGTTATTTTTTGTAAAATATGGTGAGTCCAGGACAAGTCAACAAGACGAGTTGCAAATATCTCTGATTTATAATTTTTTGTCATAATATGAGGTCGTTCACAGTCCTAGAAATGAAAATTTGAATTTGTTTTGGTCTTAAAAAAACTGAAACATTTACTGGTCTTGGGCCGGAGGACTAGTGCCCATCGTGAGGACTGCTTTCTGGCTTTAAGTGAATCTATACAAGTTTTTTTATTTGATTGCTGGATGTATATATTCTCCTATTGTTACCAGTAGATTACGATATTTCTTCACTCAAGAAAGTAAAATTTTATCAAATTTAATTAACGAAAGTGGAGAAAAATTTCCTAAATCACTGGTAGCAGAAAAAGGATATGTTTCTCTAAAAAACAAAACATCATAAATATTCTTTTTAGTTTGAAAATTTCAGTCATTAGGAAATTGGCATCCAGAAATCTAACCACTGTTATGATTAAAAATATTACAAAAATTTAACCAACTGGTTAGAGAAAAATATATATTTCTATGTATATAGCGGATGTGGTCGAGTGCTCTAGAGCGCTGGACATAAGGCTAAGCGATTGGTGATGCAGTGTATCAATGGTGTGAGTTCAAATCCCGAATATATAATATAGAATTTCATTAGTTATATTATAAGCTTTGTTTTCAAGACTTTTTAATTAAACTCTGGAAAATTAAAAAATACATAAATACAGGTACTAATTCCTTAATCCCTTTGGGTTTTTCTTTTATAGAGACAGTCATTATAACAGAAGGGGGGTATGGTGTGTAATGCCACATTCAACAATATTTAATTTTTTTTTTTAATTTCTGTCACCAAATTTTATAGAAAAAATATCTTGACCTGAAATATGCAAAAGAAAATAAGAAATTTCAATAAGAAATTTCGGTAAAATTTAAAGAAATTATATAAATGCATGTCCAAAACAAAATCTGTTGTTTCATGCTAAAAAAAATTCTGGCTCAGTAGAAGTCCCCCCCACACACATTTTGCATGTATATTGTAATCTTATATCATAAATGAAGGTCATCTAACAGTCTAACAAACAATTAAAAGATCACTTAATCAGTCTCCTATCATACCTGTAATCAGTTGACGCAGGTGCAACCATCTTAAATTTATAGGTAAAAAATTAGCCAGGTAAACTTTGTACCCTTCTTAAAATACCACGAAATTCAACAATTCCACCACTCATAACAGACATGAAGAATTTTGTTTAGGTCATCGTAAACTATTAAAAAATATAAATAACTTTAAAAAAACAAAACGAAATGAAAGATCCCAAATTGGGTCATAGGTACATGTATATAAAAGAGTATATTCAATATACAATACAAAAGAAGACAATATGACAAGAGCAGATACAATATAAATTAAGACTGGAGAAATAAAGTGGAAAGATGCAAAAATACCACACTGTTAAAAAACAGTTCTAAAATTAAATCAGAAATAATAGAAACAGATACAAAGTAGTATTACTGTGAGCCACAGCTCACTAAGATATACCCCCCACTCCCCACATCTGTCCAACCTATTTCCATAACCAAAACATTACTGATTGTTCCGACCAAAAATGAAAGGGACCCTCCTCTATTACCCAGCCTCCTCTCTTCACCGGTAAGCTGCTGATAAAATTTCAAAACATTCTCAGAAACACTACTCAAGTTATCATACAACATAGGGTAAAAATTATATTTTCCGTCATATCAAGTCCAATAACTCTGGAACGGCCAAAGTGAAAATCATAAAATATGACAGAAATCCTCCTCTCTTCACCAGTAAACAGCTGAGAAAATTTTAAAAGATTCTAAGAAACACAACTCAAGTTATCGTACGACATAGGATTTGTCTACAGACAGACGGACGGATGGACGGAGGGACATGGTTAAACCAGTATACCCCTACAACTTCGTTGCGGGGGGTATAATAAACAAAACCTAAATAAAATCCAGAGAAGCAATCAAGAATGGACAATAAAACAGAATGAAGACAAAGGAGAGAAAAGCACAATATGTTAAACTAAAGGGTAAAAAGATGAGCAACACAGGTGGCCCTGGCAGGTTTGACTGATAATGAAAAGTGTATATGTATATGATAACGCATGTTAAAAAATATTATTATTTTCATTCCAAAATTCTAAAAAGTAAAATGTTATGAATCCTGAAAACCTACATATTTCCCATGTTACAGGTTTAGGTATATAAGGTCTGCTATATCTTACCAGTTTTAGATTACAAGGTACATGTATAGTACAGGTTTTAGATTAGGTAGACCACCTCATGTTACAGGTTTAGGTACAATTAGGTAAAATTGGAAAAAATATGATTTTTTTTCCATAAAATAGTGATTTTTCACACGAAATACACCAACAAATTTTGCGCCTCCCTCCGCTTGGCACGATTTTTTTAAGTGCGACCCCCCTCTCCCCCTAACTTGAAATCCTGGATCCGCCCCTGAGGTATACCGGTATAAGGTCCACTACATTTTGTATCTTACCAGTTTTGGATTACAAGGTAGTACAGGTTTTAGATTACCAGGATGCTGATGTAATATTTTACTATAGAAATGACAAATTATTTGTATATAACTTTATGGACATGTAAAACAGGAAGCTGCCCTAAATCTCACTCATCAATTTATTAGAATTATAATATCTTCCTGTTAGTAAGAACCTTTCACTTGTATTGTTTAATGAGAAGAATTAACTTTCTAACTACAAAATCATGACAATATGCAGGAAACAAGACCATTGTTGGTGATTGTGTCAATTCTGTATTATTAATGTACTTCTACGAAAACCAAAATAAATTTGCCTCTGGATTTTCTTTATTGGATACCATTACCAACTACAGCAACCTTGATTTTTACCTCATTGTCTCATTTCTCTGTCAATTTGTTACCAGTTAATAATAAAGCCAAGTAAATTTGTATCAGTGTTTTTTCTGGTATGCTTTAGTACAGCAACCTTGATATTTACCCGATTGTCTTAAATTTCACACTGATTTGATTTGATTTTTGGTGTTTAATGCCACTTTCAACAATATTTCAGCTATACCATGGCGACCAGTTTTAGTGGTGGAGGAAGCCGGAGTATCCGGAGAGAACCACCGACCATGGGCAAGCAACTGGTAAACTTTATCACTTGCAGTTGCGAGTCGAGTGCACCCTTTTTTGTAATTTACAAAGCCGGGCGCGAACCCACGCCGTATTGGTGATAGGCTTGTATGAGTTGTTAGATCCAGCGACCTAGCTCATTGAGCCACCCGTGCCCACTAAATTTCACACTACCTTTATTACCAACTATACATCCAAAATAAATTGGCCTCAGGGTTTTTTTTCTGGTATGCTAAGATTTCCAGCTACATATGAAAAATATTGAAGTCTATTTTGATTCTTAGCAGATTGTCTTATTTCTTTATCAATTTGTTACCAGCTACATGTAAACAGCCAAAATAAATTTGTTTCAGTATTTTTTGTAGCGAGCTTTAAGTACAGCAACCTTGATTTTTTTCCCGATTTTCTTAAACTTCACAAAAACTTTATCATCAGAAATATGGTCAAAATAAATTTGCCTCAGGATTTTTTTCTGGTATGAATACTATGATAAGATTCTAAGTTACACATTAAAAAATATTGAAGTTTATCTTGATTTTTGCCCGATTGTCTCATTTCTCTGTCAATTTGTTACCAGCTAAACAGCCAAAGCAAATTTATCTCAGTATTTTTTCTGGAATGCCAAGTACAGCAAGCAACCTTGATTTTTACCCGATTGTCAATTTCACAATAACTTTATCATCAGCAATACAGCCAAAATAAATTTGCCTCAGGATTTTTTTCTGGTATGCCAAGATTTTCAGCTACACATTAAAAAATATTGAAGTCTATTCTGATTGTTACCCGATTGTCAATATCTCTGTTCTTTCTGTTTACTAGTTAAACAGCCAAAGCAACTTTCTTACCCGATTGTCAATATCTCTATTCTTTCTGTTACTAGTTAAACAGCCAAAGTAAATTTACATCAGTATTTTTTCTGTGATGCCAAGTACATGTAAATTTTTAGTCGAATGTCTTAAATTTCACAATAAATGTATTACATGTACCACATAAACAGCCAAAATAATATCTGGGACATTACAGGGTTAGGATTATGCTATTTAACGCCACTTTCAACAACATTTCAGTTACATCGTGGTGGTCAGTTTTATTGGTGGGGGAAACCGGAGAAAACCACCGACCTGTCGCAAGTCAATGACAAACTTCATCACATAATGTTGTATTGAGTACATCTTGCCTGAGAGGGATTCAAACTCACAACGTTAGTGGTGATAGGCACTGATTGCATATATAGATAGTTATAAATCCAACTACCATACGATCATGACACCATAACCCTAACGATAAATTGATACAAAACCAATTTAACTATACCTATATGTAGTACAGTTGTAAATAAAAATATTTGTGGTAAATCATGCTTTACTAATTTTCTACTAAGGAAGGACAGAACAATTATACTGGTGTGTATAATACTCTGGTAAACAAAGGCTAACTTAGTACAATGTTAAAGTCTAAACATTAAAGCTTTTGTTCTGTAGGATTGTTGTTTATCCAACAATTATTCCCCCACATACAAAAAAATCATCCTACAAATAAAACTTTTGGAGTGGAAGCACATATTTTATATATATATATTTTTTTTTTCCATTTAAATCTGTATTGTCGTTGGAGGTCGAATTATCAAAAGAGGGAGGAATGTAGTGATCTCATTAACTGATTTAACACTGATTTTTGTGCCCCACGTCCCAAATCAGGAACTGGATTACCAACTTCAAGTCATACTTTTTTTTTCGAGTTCAAATTAAATGGTTTAAGGTGAAAAGTGTTTGTCATGTTGTTGATATTGGTGGAATTGTTGACTATCACTGTTTAAACTTATTTTTCATAATTAAAACAAGATGAAGAATCATATACACTAAACTAATTTTTACAACAAAATGTAATGATTCCTCGATATTAATTACGATTATTTCATGTGACTATTTGAATTTGTCATTGGCGGATGAACACGTTGGTGACGTCACAATACCAACCCAGGTTATCGAGTATAACCAAAATGTTCTCCAGGAGGATTAGCCAATCAAATTGAAATATTCAAATCAAATTAAATTATTGAAGGATGTTGATTCTAGAGTGTTCACTAGGATTAGGATGTTACATTTGTATGCGATAACAATTTGACCTGGTGACCTTGACCTTTGACCTATGACCGTGAAAATCAATAGGGCTCCAGATTCTTTTAAGGACTAAGTACATGTATGTACCAAGTTTGGTCAAAATCCATTGAAGGATGTTGATTCTAGAGTGTTCACAAGGATGTTACGGAAGGACAGACGGACGGAAGGAAGGAAGGATGGAAGCGTTACTATATCCCTTTGCAACTTCGTTGGCGAGGGGATAACAAGCATCCAGATGACACAGATCTAGACATGCCAACAGACCTGCATGTCACATGTGTGACCCACATTCATTTGTAACTAAAATTACTCATTTCCATCTGACACGCTAATCACCTGTAAAGCCAGCAATTGTTTATCCACTGAAGAAACATGAACTTATATATTTTTTTTTAATTCCTATATACTGTATCCAACAATATTATTAACTAAAGTATGAAAGGGGCCATCATGGTCATGATCGTATGGTAGTTGGATTTATAACTACCTATATCAGTATATATTATATATATGCAACAAGTGCTTATCACCACCAGCATTGTGAGTTCGTACCCCGTTCATGACGAGGTGTACTCGATACACATTATGTGATAAAGCTCCTCCACCAATAAAACTGACCGCCATGATATAACTGAAATATTACTGAAAGTGGTGTTAAACACCATAAACCATAAACCTAAATAATGAAAAATTAAAAAAGAAAATTCTTGACTTTAACGTTAACCCTGATTCCATTTTTTTTCTTCTTTTAAGTTAATGACAATAAGTGTCTAATTCTAAACTCTATTAGTCATAATATTGAAAACACATCCGGACTTTACAAATCTGACGATAGGCACATCAGGAATTTTTTTTGCATCGGGAATTAGAAATGTTGACCCATGATCCAAACTTCCATGCTTTTATTTAATTACCGGTTGAAAATTTTTGTTGACAAAATCAATGATCAATATTTTGCGATGAAACCATAAAACGACTGACTTGCATGTAATAATACCCATCATAATATGTCTAACAAATTTTAATTTATTTTTGTAAATTACAATATGGCACGTGCACATTTTGTATATATTAACAGGGGCGGATGCAGGAATTAAACTCAGGGGGGTGGACTTAAAATAATAGGGGTATTTCGTGTGAAAAATCACAATTTTACACAAAAAAAACATATTTTTTCCAATTTTAGGGGGGGCGCACGCCAGGTGTGCCACCCCCCCCCCCCTGAATCCGCCCCTGATTAATTACAGGTTACAGTATATGATTATGATGAATTTGCTTCATTTTTTTAATAGGGGGCGGCCACGGTCATAATCATATGGTAGTTAGATTTACAACTATCTATGCATTCAATTTCAGTACCTATCACCACTAATGTTGTAAGTTCGAATCCCGCTAAGACAAGGTGTACTCAATGTGATAAAGTTTGTCAGTGACCTACGACAGGTCTGAGGTTTTCTCCGGGTACTATGGTTTCATCCACCAATGAAAATGACTCCCACGATATAACTGAAATATTGTTGAAGGTGGCGTTAAACACCACAACCCTTAAATTAACCCCATATATTACAGAATATATTTTATAAATACGATTATGAGGAATTTGTTTCACTTTTTGAATATACAGACAATGTCAATTGGGTGTTTACTTATCAATGTATTTTATCCAGGTTTTTATCTTATCAATGTATTTTATCCAGGTTTTTATCTTATCAACATGATTGTTGATTCAATAAAACCTGGTACAACACCTGTGCAGGTATACTTGTATATATATAGGTAGACCTTTGATACATGTACATGTACATCTGTAATACTAGTCATATACATGTATATTGAAAATACAATAAAATCAAATATACTGGGAAAAATGGTTCCGATTCTAACTAGAATGACATGTAGTGATGTGTGTGTTCCAGGAATGGCTGGTATTATTTTACCATTGGTACATTCTCTTTTTTCAACATGTTTTAGAAACATATTAAATCATTTAACTTTCAACCTGTTCAGACAGTGTGGTATTTTTTGTTTTTCAATTTATTGATTTTATTATTATTAGGGTCTGTCGTGATTGTGATCATGTGGTAGTTCGATTTACGATTACGGATGCAATCAGTGCCTATCATCACTAAAGGTGTGAGAATCTTGCTCATAGCGATCATGAGATTGAGATGTACTGGATACATTTTATCGGTAATTTGTTACAGTTTCCTTTGATCTTTACTACCCAATAAATTTAGTAACAACGTTCAGTTGACCACTGACTCCTGATACAAGAAATTATCAGCTGTTGGTCGTTTGTCATGCGCGGTCTAACATCACTTTTACATGACGTCACTAAACCGTTCATTCAAAAAAAGGTCAAAACACAACAACAAAATTTAAAAAACTGTGTAAAAATTGTGAAATTACCGATAAAAAAATTATTAGTATTAAAAAAAAGTTAAAAACACAACAAAAAAATAACAAAGCTGTGTTAAAATTGTGAAATTACTGATAAAAAAAGTAGTATTATTTTTTTTTCGCTCGACAAGAATTATCAGGTCCATATCAGATTCGTACTTCGAGCTCATCTGATATGGACCTGATAATCCTTGTCTTGCAAAAAAAATACTAATAATTAATATATGATACATTTCTCAGTGACTTATGACAGGTCAGTGGTTTCCTCCACTAATGGAACTGACCGCCAAGATGTAACTATTATAACTGAAATATTGTTGAAAGTGGTGCTAAATACCATAACCCTTAATGTTATTATTCATCAACAAAAATTTAGTGCATGTACATGGAATTCAATCCTAAAAATATTCATACTGTTAGACTGACTGATTGATTGGATGTTTGCTTTAATGTCACTCTTAGCTAATGTTATATCATAGTGGTCATTTTTACAGGTAACGAAAGCTGGGGGAAAAACGTTGACCTTTTGTACATCACTGACAAAGTGACATATAATACATTAACAACTTTAGTGGTGATACATGTACATGCACCGGTACATACAAATGTACATGTAGCCACTCCGGCCAGTAGCCAGGATTGTTCAAACTTGTGGGGGTTCAATAGATTCAAAATCTGGACTTGAGTCATAGATACATTTTGTAGTTTAAAAGCAGAAATCCTGACTTTAATTGCCATTGTTCAACCAAAATCTCTACTTTAATAGTATATATATACATGTACATGTAGTTCTTCTTGGATTTGTGGGGTTTGTACAGTTGAGGGTACTGATGGTACATGTATCATATGAATTGGTCGTGGTCAGTGTTCCCTGTCCCAGTTAACATGTGTGGTATATGATTGATTTTATTTTATTTAGATTATTGGTGTTTTAACACCAGTTTCAACAATATTTCAGCTACATTTTGTATATCATGGTGACCAGTTTTAGTGATGGAGGAAGTCGGAGTACCCGGAGAGAACCACCGTCACCATAGGCAAGCAACTGCTAAACTTTATCACTTGCGTCTACGAATCGAGTGCACCCCTTTTGTAATTTACAAAGCCGGGCTTGAATCCACGCCGTATTGGTGATAGGCTTGTATGAGTTGTTAGATCCAACGAGCTAACTCATTGAGCCACCCGGGCCCTACAACGACCTAACTCATTGAGCCACCTGGGCCCTACAACGACCTAACTCATTGAGCCACCTGGGCCCTACAACGACCTAACTCATTGAGCCACCCGGGCCCTACAATGACCTAACTCATTGAGCCACCCGGGCCCTACAAAGACCTAGCTCATTGAGCCACCCGGGCCCTACAACGACCTAATTCATTGAGCCACCCGGGCCCTGTGTATGATTAAAGTATATTACTACACTAATAAAATTGAAGAACAGTACCAATAGTTTTAATGTGAGGTTACCCAAGAAAACAATTTCAAGATAACCAAAGACAGCGATGGTCAGATCTGACTTAAATTTCAAAACTTTTTAAATATAAAAGTCAACTTCACAGGGACCTGATCGTGACTTGAGAGGCTGAAAAGTTATAAATTTTAGAAGGTTAAAAAAGGTTATATTTAATCCCTCCTTTAAATAAACTTTTATTAATATTATTTGATTTCTCGTGGCCATATGATATTTCAATGGCCACCATGTCCCAACTTCATACAGTCTACAGTATACAATGCTTTTTATTCATGAAATTAGCAAATTAAAGCATTTCCCCTCCACTTAATTTTTTATTAGCATATTACTTTATTTGTCTCAAATGACCCTGTTTCAATAGCCACCACTACCAACTTCATATACAATGTCAATATACAATAAAATCCTCTTTTTATTCATGATATTGAAAATTAACCTCCCCCCTCTAGTCTTCCCTCCACTTAATTTTTATCAACAAAATATTTTGTTTCTGTCTCAGATGAGATGACTATGTTTTAAAGGCCACCATGTACCCACTGCATACAAACTATACAGAAATACAATGCTTTGTATTCATGAACTTAAACAGTAAACAATTTGTTAGTGTACATAATATTAATAATGAGATACTGATTTTTACCTGAAGGCAAAAATGCAGGTAAAATATTTGATAGAACAGGTGTTTAAGATGTAAATATTTGATATCATGATACAGTGAAGGCTTAATTGATTGATTTCTGAGGAATTATCATGATACAGATAATAAAACAAGGCTAATTCACCTGTTGTTGTTCACAGACCATGGGAAAGTTTTACTTATTGTCAATGATTGGTAATTAATTACATTATAATCTGTTGAACAAATTGAAAATCAGGAAAGTGAGCAATGGGGCTATTTAAGTATTAATTGACTGGGAATCAGAGGAGAGGAAAGTATTACATTATTATAGCGATTGTAAATGGCATTATTAAAACAAAACACAACAAATAGAATATTTTTTGCTGACTCAGCATTATTAGTGGTGTCAAAAAAACTTATGCAAAGATCAAGAGATTCTTGTGACCTGATGTGATGTGATGTGATGTAAGGTAAAATTTTGACGAGTCCAAACCAAAGTCACGAGTCCCATGCCAATAGTGCATTTATTTGTTAGTTTTTCTTTTTTAAATGATGAGTAGTGTCCGAGTCCAAAACGCAAGTGACAAGTCCAAGATTTACCCCACTGTTAAACCAGGTGCAATAATCTCTGGTGACCAAATTATTGTTGATAAAATGTGAATTATTGGGACTCTTTTTTTATTTTTTCCGCTCCATGCACAAAAAAAAGACAATTTGCAGCATCTCTTAATGAACATGTTTCTCAAATAATGTTGTATTGAGTACATTTTTGTACACCTTGCCATGAGCGGGATTCGGACTCAAATACTTTTAGTAGTGATACAATGTATAGCCTATGTCATTGTAAATACAACTACCATACAATCATGACCACAATGGCCCCAGTTTAGATTCAATAATTATCTGGGAACTTTGAGAAAAAAGAAACCCTCATTTGATTATACATCATGTTCATAAGATAGGTCATACATTCCTGTATTTCAAATTTTTGCTTCATGAGAAAATAAGTGATACTGCTGTACATACAATGTACATTGTACATGTAGGCTGTTTCATAGTTCTCACTAAACTCAAGGCGTCACGACATCAAACGCTTTGAAATTTATCATTTTAAACAATATTTAATTAATATGATTATCACTACAACGCCTCATTAAAGAAATTCAATTGTTTTCTTTACAAATAATAATTAACACTGAGCTATCAAAATATAATCTGGCGGTCAACACCAGAGGCCATGCTGTTGACACTTTGACAGGTTTGTTAATTGATTTAATTTATTATTTCCACATAAGGAACATAACTTGAAAGGATTTGTATCTAAGGGACTGTTACACCAGGAATTTCGACACATCAAATTTTGAGAAAATAGTTCTAAGTTTATGACAAGCACCAAGTTTATTACAGGATTTTGGAAAAATTTCGACTCTCCCGAAGTTTTGAGTAAACCAGTTTTGATGGTTTGGTTTGGTTTATGGTGTTTAAAGCCACTTTCAACAATATTTCAGTTATATCGTGGTGGTCAGATTTATTGGTGGAGTACCCGCAGAAAACCACTGACCTGCCACAAGTCACTGACAAACTTGATCACATAATGTTGCATCGAGTACACCTCACCATAAACGGGGTTCGAACTCACAACGTTAGTGGTGACCAGTTTTGACAAAACAAGATTCAACAGTACATGTATATATCTAAATAATTTTTCAATCTTAAATTTCAGGTAAATTATTTTGCACTTTGAGTTCAATAATTCCATTTATGGTATATCTTTTGTACAGTACCACGAAAAATAGCGTGTTACTCAGTTAGTAATTAAAGTTATGGTATTTATCGTCACGCTCAACAATATTCTAGTTATATACTAGTTCACTATTAAATCTACCAGTAAAAGTAGCAAATAACCTTTTCCATTCATTAGTGAAACCTATTGCATTATATAATTCAGAAGTGACATTTTTGGATACCTATATCACATATGCATATTATAGAGCTAAGAAGAGATCAAAAATCTCTGGTAAACCGTTAGATATTTTTCATTTTATTGATAAAACCCCTATAGAAAAGTTGCATTTGCAATACTGTAAATATTTACTTGGTGTTAGAAAAAGCTCATCTAATCTTGGAGCAAGAGTAGATTTAGGAAGACTCCCACTGGAACTTTATACTAAATTTTATTCTATACTGTATTTTATCAGATTAAATTCTGAGGAAATAAACCCTCTGTTAAAAGAATCATTTTTACTTAACTAAAAATTTAGATGACAAGGGCATTTATTCATGGTTTACATATATTAAAGATGTGATGGAAGATTGAAATTTAGATTTGGAAAAAATTAAGGAATACTCTTTGAAAAAAATAACAAAATCTACAAGAGACAAAATAAAATCAGAAATTAAATCTGTCTATGAAAACTTATTCAAGAAGAAAATAACAGACATTGATGATAACAGTAAACTCAAAATTTATAAAACTCTAAAAAATTCCGGTAACATCTCAGAAGAAAACTATTTATCCTGTCCAAAATTAGAATATAGAAAACTAATAACAAAATGTAGAATAAGTGATCATAATTTGCTTATCGAAAAAGGAAGATACTTAAAAATCCCCAGAGAAGAAAGACTAAAAAATGTAAGAAAATACAAATGTAGAGGACGAAACTCACTTCATTTTATATTGCAAAAATAACAATGCCACAAGAAAAGATTACTTGGATTTTTTTTAAAATGACAATGAAAATTTTAATTGTTTATCAGATTGTGATAAAGTGACTTATATCCTCAATCCTAAAACAACTACTCAGGTAAATAAGCTTGGTTCCTTTTTAAAACAGTCTACAGAACTGAGGACAGGGGACTCTTGAAATGTTTATTTGAAAATTATTTTGTCTTTATTACCATGTATGTATTGTTTGTATTCTGTTTATTTTTGTCACATGCAGTAACTGTATAATGGCAATAAAGTATTTTGATTTGATTTGATTTATATTCTGACGGTCAGTTTTATTGTTGGAAAGGAGGAAACACGAGTACCAGAGAAAACCACCAATCCTTAAAAATTGGGATTTGAAAATATAATGGATTTAATATAAATTTCAGTCATGTACAAATTTCATATATGAGATACTCCTAATAAATATCAATAATGACTTTTCGGTACAGGTCACCAACTGTTTAGAATAGATATCAAATTTATTATTAATGAGTTTTTTTAACCGATTTTTCTTATATTCAAAATTGATTTATAAAGGCACTCAAATTTTCTGTCCTTTAATAAATTCAGTTTGGTTTAACATTTAAAAATTAACAATACATGTATATTATTTTTCTGCATAAAATTGCAAAAGAGTTAATATTTTGTCAAATAAATGAGGTTTTTTTTAACAGATTTTTTTTATTTATTTCATATTTGATTTATTGGGGCACTGCAATTTTCTGTCTTTAATCAATTCAGTTCATTTTAACATTTTAAAACATATTTTGTTTTGCATAAAATTGCAAAAGAGTAAATATTGATTCAAATAAATACTAAATAATCATAAAATTTGTAAAAGTCAAAATATCATAAAAATGAACTTCTTATGAACTATACAAAAATGTTACAATATTGACAGATTTTATCTATTCTATTCAATTGGAATAAAGGTATTATGTCTATTGAGGTACACAGGACTTTTTTTCAGGTGTTGAATTTCTGTCTCAACACCAGTGGGGGTCCAACATTTATCATGTGATAAAACATGAAGTGTCGCCATATTTGTCAAAAATTTTGACCACAAAAATATCTCGAGATCAAAATATAAGAATGTCTGGTTATTTACATCAATTAAAATTAGGGGGAAAACGAGATGGAAGTTAATTGTCAGTAATAATTGACAAAGTCATTGTTGTTTTTGGTAAAATTACACACAAACGCCGAAGGTTACATTTGAACAGGTGAATACACAAAATCACAAACGTAAATTACAGGTGCGAAATACCAAAAAAATACAGGAACAAAAATAACATTCCACTATCAAAATATTTTGAGATCTTAAAGAAAATTGTTTATATATCTACATTATAAATAGATAAAAGTGAAATATGAAAATTTTGCATATTTCTTCATATATCGTTATATCAACAACTTTCCACCTTCAAATATATCGGGGCCAACAAACGGGTTTCCCTCTAAAAGCAAATTTTCTCCTGCACAAAAATAAACAATGGCGAGATTTCAATATTTTGACAAAAAATATTGTAAAATTATCCATAATATACTGTCTAAATGCTTATAAGTCATTGATTAATTAAAATATTAAGAAAATTCTACTTACTTTTGCCACTTTTGGACCAAATTCCATCGCCTCTCGTTGACACAAGAAATATTGCGATTAAAAAACAGGTGCAAACTGTGAATTTTTCACTCTTTCCTCGCCTCATGCTGGTGAGGGAGGTAGTTTAAATCTTAATTAATCCTCCACGATAAATATCCTGTTTATAAATCCATCAACATGAGAAAAATGGGACAATAACATCAGCGTACACCATGTGCTTGTATTCTCGAGGGGAAATCTCCATTGAATGAAAAATTAGCACACACCGTGAACTTGTGACGTCACGCCTTATCCAGGTCTAATAATAGATTTGTCAACTAAATCGAAAGAACAGGATATCGATAAATATTGGATTGTTAATAATTAATTTAATTTTGAAACAAAAATGAATAACGAAGGCTTTCGAATAATAAATTTATTTCTATATAGAAAAAAATATAGAATTTAAATCGATTGAACATTAATTTAATTTCAACAAGGACGTTATAGATTTCAATAACAAAAATAACGAAGGCTTTCGAAAAATTTATTTAATTGAGGATTGTGTCACTTTGTGATGACATCCGAGATTCAATATTAAAAGGCTATGCTGATTTCTCGAATACCAGCTTCCAAAAATATCAAAAAGACTTTGACCTCTCTCATTAAAATGAATCAAGAGGTAAAATATTTGTTTGGCTCATGCAGATAAAATTTTAGGAAAGATGCTTTTCACGAACTTCAATTTAATAGATTATATAATGTACCATAGCATATGAGATTTTAAGAAAGTTGACACACCCATCAAATGTTAAGATCTTGTATTTCTCAGAAACATGATAATTTCTGTGAGGAATACTTCACAAAAATGTTTAATTATCATATATATATGATAGGCTCCTCTTTTGTGAAAATACAATGATTTCGAGATTTTAATTATTATTTTATGGGAAGTGCTATTTTGCAGGTTGCAGGTTGCGGGCCACAAATATGAAATGTCAGGTTCTGAGGAGGTTGACCTAATGTAAGAATCTGATTAGTTTTCTGGACACATAAATGTGTCATTATCCAGTTGCATAAACAATTAAATTCCTAACAGTGGACTTTCAACATCTTTGAGGCCAATATAAAGAAACTATTTGCTTTAAATTGTTTTGTGCCTTTTCTAGAAGTACAAAATTTGGTGCCAGAAACAAATAAAATAATAATGGTTCCCAAGTCAAGCTTTTGAGGGAAATTGAAAAGTTTTATGTATGACACTCAGACATTCTAGAAGTGCTTGAGGTGACGGTCAACATTTATTTGCAGACCCACAACAACGAAAAGGGTAAGTATTCTTTTTTACCCTTTTTATCTTTTTTTCCCTTGGTTAATGGAAAGTCCCAAATATGCAATTCCTATATTATATTACATGATCACAATCATGTGTATGATCACAATCATGTGTGCACTTAAACTTCAATCCGCAACCTGCAACCTGCAACCCGCAACCTGCAAATTAGATATTTTCTTATTTTATTTATTATGTTCCATGTTAAAATTTCAAGACTCCGAGTGATCGATTGAAAGATTAATCTCAAATTTGTGGACATTACATCTATCACGTACGCCGGCCTTTTATTTTTCTTCCATTTTTCAAATTAAACTTTAAAAATGTCATTATAATCAATAATGATTTGTGATATATAACATGTATGCAATATTAGTTAGAAAAATAAGTCGAGAAAGGATTAGGAGGCTTATGGTGTTTAACGCCACTTTTAACAATATTTCAGTTATATCGTTGCGGTCAGTTTTTATATAGTGGAGGAAACCAGAATGCTCGGACAGACAGCATTAACGGTAATCAGAGGTTCCGTGAAAAGTTTTTCTGTCACCATGTTTTCTAAACTCCAGATGCAAACCGTACATTCAAAATTCAACTTCTGTTCATTAAATTGAAGATAACTTGGCCGGTAAGATTACATGATAAAGTAGTAAATCAGACCTAAATGGGGCCAACTTTTGACAGGAAAACGAGTTGTTGAGAGGTTGTAGCGTGTTATGTTCAGCGTTTTGCAATTTAACATGATACATCATACATGTAGGAACGTCAGAATGGTGTTGGAAACAACATTTTTTTAATCCTATATTTTGTACTTATTTTAACCTTACAGGTAATTAAAATTCGTTCCACCACTCAGGAAATTCCATCATGAAAATTAAAGTGTGTAAGAATATCCTTATTGCGCTTATTCTTACAATTTACCTTCTGCTCATGGGTAGTCAGGTATTTTAGTAAAAATGCGGCTACCACATAACGAATTTGACCGTGTCTGAAAACATTCTTTAATCATATCATAAAGAAACTCTCAACAGATTTTGATCGTATCAATTTTATCGCAACCTCCCTTTTTGACCGGCTTATTACATTGAAATTGAAGATGTTTTAATTATGAAAATGGTATGAAATGAAGAACGAATGATGAAACTCTGCTGTAGACATTAGATTCTTCCTGAAATCATTCGTACTTAAAAGGAAAAGCCGATGGAGAACAGAAATGTAATTTTTCGATCTGATTTCTTGACATTTTGAGCTTGAATTATTACATATTTGACAAAGACATGAAAAAAGTACCAACTGTATATATAGTGCAATATCTATGGACTTCTTCTAAATCAAAACTCATTCAGACATACGAATAATTCTACATGAAAATTCTAAAAAAAACTTACCCTTGTGTGGTGGCGTCTATTTTATAAATATAACATTTTGACCGTATCTTACGGCATTTGACTGAAATGATACAAGTTGGTTGTGTCTTTAGTCTTTAAAGTATAATTATTAAGAGCTATCTTTTTAAATTCCTCTTTAGTGGAAATTTTAATCTATGAAATGGTTTGTTATCTAACGGTATATTAGAATAGTCTTCAATATCTAAATCGAATTCTTTGAACATATTATTTACACAAGTATAATACCATGAATATTTGCCTTTAATTCCATCCTGCATTTGTTGTTATTTACATTTAAGGATTCTTTAATTAATTGATTGATATTATTAGAGTTTATTCTAACAAAATACATAAGTACTTGAATTTTAATAAATGAGGTGATAGGAAAATGACCTAATTCAGATTTAGCAGAAATTGTTAAGTCCTAAGATAGTTTTACAATACCGGTAAATTGTATGTATTTTTTCATATGATATTTTATCTTCAAGTGACAAAGTATCACAAATTTTATTATTTTTATCAGCTCTGATCAAAGCTCTGTGTATTGGAAGATAATCCTCCATATACCACATATCACACAATTTATAAGTTTAAATAGGTCTTAAACAGTATCAAATAATTTACATGAAAGATTTACTGGAAGTTGTTCGAAGTTTGAAAAATAAAACTTTTAGACCCTTTTTTGATAGCTCCTGTATACCACTTTTAAAGCAACCCTTGTGGTCTATAATAGTTCCCAGGAAATTATATTGTAGTGTTTCTGTACGTGGTTGGTCATTATACAAAAATGCGGGAGTAGGTGTATAAACTTTCTGAAAAGTTAAAACTTTTGATTTATTTGTATTTACAGTTACCGATATTTGCCAATCAAAGCAGTATTTTTGTAAATTTATTTAATGCATTTTATAACCCCTTGTGCGAATTTGAAATAACAAGATCATCAGCAAATGTTAAACTAGATATAACAATGTTTTCAAGTTTAGGTAGAACCACAAGATTCATCAAGCATATCATGTAAATCATTTACAAAATAGTTAAATAAACAAGATTTTAAACTGCCCACTTGTTTCACTCCCCTTTCTATTTTAAAGTAATCAGCGTGTTTATTATCAATTTTGATAGCAGACTGGCATAAACTATGAATATTTTGAATGACATTTAAAAAATGTACATCCAACAGTATTAGTCAATAGTTTATATAAAAACCACTATGTCACAATGTATCAAATGCTTTGCGTAGGTCTACAAAGCAAGACTAGATTTTCTTTTTCTTTTTCAAAACATATTTAGTAATTAAAGTTTTTAGAATAAATAGATTGTCTGAAGTTCTGTGGTTTGCTCTAAAACCAAATTGATGGTTAAAAAATAAATCCTCATAGTGCGTCATTAATCGTTTGTTCAATGCAGAGCTGAATAATTTTGCTATACAATTTTTTTTAAAGAAATGACTCGATAATTATTTATTATTTATAATTATGATAAATGAATGTCTCCATGTACATGTATAAATCACAATGATATAGCATTTAATTTCTTTTCAAAAACGATCGTAATAACTCAGGCGGTGGATTTGTCATTTATTTTAAAGATGGTATATCTGTTGAACGTTGGCGGACAGCTACATGTATCGTCCTATTAAGTCTCCTGCCTTGTTTTCTGAAAGTATTTGAAAATGTGCTAAAATCTAGACTGAATTTATAATACTATATGAAAGTGTCTTCCCAAATCGTCAACAACAGGGCTTTCAGAAGTATCTTGGCTGTCTAACCGCATCATTTAGGGACCGACCATTTAACTTGCAGGTGGGAGAGGGGGCTTTATGTTTTTTTTTTGTTCAGAATTTTTTTCGGACAACACGAGAGTTAGAATTTTTATTTTGTCGCGCAAAGCGCGAATTTTTTTTCCAGAATTTAACATTAGATTATATGACAAAAACTCTGAATCAGATTATTTTTTCTTCCTCCACCAAAATCAGAATATTTTTTTCAGCAACATTGGGAATCAGAATATTTTTTTAGGAAAAAAACCATACCCCCTCCTTTTCAAGTTAAATCGTCGTTCCCTTAACTTATAACTTACATGAAACTATATTTCACAATCTTGAACTACGCAGTAAAGTTTTTGTCGTATTTTTAGACAGTCGAAAGGCCTTCAGCACTGTCTGGAGAATAGGTTTAATGTATAAATTACATAAATTAGGCATAGAAGGTAGAATATGGAATGTCATCATTTATTGTCATATAAATACACAAAGTGCCGTGGTGGTAAATCAATGTCAGTCTAAATACTTTATTGTTTCAGAGGGTGTTCGACAAGGTGGTGTACTATCAGGCCTGTTATACTTAGTCTTTATTAACGATTTGCTAGTAGAACTAGAGCAGTGTAATTGTAGAACAGGTATATTTCACATTAATGCCTGTGCCCCTTCACTTGCTGGTGATGTGTCGAAAATGGTGTTTCCGCTTTAACGCCAAAAAAAAAAATCAAAAAAAATCGTACATATTGTAATTCTCACTAAACCCACGAGAAAAACCCTGATATATAATGGGCATATAGGCGACGACGATAAAATACCATCATCGGATAACGCTTGTCATCTGGATATAGAAATCAACTCTCGTTTCAAAACCATCGTTTATGGAAATCTATCGACCATCGTTTATGGAAATCTATCGTTTATGGCGCTGTAAATGAAACACACGCGAACGAGTGGTCATTGCGTACATCGTCTGACAATGATTTCATTCGATTTAGAAACATTCATAGATCAGTTGAAATGGCTCGTGTATGGAAATATTCGATATCTTTAAGAGATATAACCCAAAAAAAATATTTTTTTATTGTGAAACTTATGACTGAAATTCCAAATAACACAGAAGGCATATGTGTATAGTATGTAACATACTTTTTTTTCTGATATATTTGTCCATGCCTGTTGTAGTTATCCCGGTACCCAATTCCTACAGGATATGATGATTGAACATTTTAATTTTGACTTATACGTTGAAATAAGTCACTACAACGAGCAAAGATACAACATTCTACTTGGGATAAAACCTACGACTGACATTAATGAACATGACTACGAGATTCTTCTAAAGTTGTGTTATTTATTTATTTATTTATTTATTTATTTATTTATTTATTTGTATTTTTGTATTTCAATTTTCAATGTGTATTTAGGGACCGACCATTTAACTTGCAAAGGTGGGGGGGGGTATGGGTTTTTTTTTCGTTCAGATATTTTTTTTCGGACAACACGAGAGTTAGAATATTTATTTTTTTTGTCGCGCTTGAAGCGAAANAGAATTTAACATTAGGTTATATGACAAAAACTCTGAATCAGATTATTTTTTGTTTCTCCACCAAAATCAGAATATTTTTTTCAGCAACATTGGGAATCAGAAAAAAAAACATAACCCCGCCGTGCAAGTTAAATGGTCCGTCCCTTAACGTTGAAATAAGTCAATACAACGAGCAGATACAACATTCTACTTGGGAAAAAAACCTACGACTGACATTAATGAACTTGACTACGAGATTCTTCTAAAGTTGTGTCATTGCCATCTTATATATTGCATCACCGAACATAACCGTGGTGTAAGCTCCTTGTCATTCCGAACGTCTATGACATGACATATCAGTGTATTTATATACTTTTGTACTTTACTACATAGACTGAAATTACACTTATTTATTTATTTATTTATTTATTTATTTGTATTTTTGTAATTTTTCTTATAACTAGCTATAATATACCAAATTTTGTCACTAAATATTTATAACATTCTGATTCTTTTTTAAGGAAGTAGATCATCCCTTAAAGATTCGTTTCAATTTCAATTATCAATTTGTATTTATGTCCTGCATAATATTATGATATATATGGGTTGTCACTTTGTATTTATATACTGTAAATATTACTATTATTAATCATTGTTGAATTGTCTACCTTAATCACATATTTCAATGCAATCTCTGTAATGATGAAATAAAGAAATGAATGAATGACACTGACGAAACTATCTAGATAAAAGTGCGACCTAGAGGTGAAACCTTCCCTTTGTGTAACACTTATCGACCTGAATGGACGGACAATGAATACTGAACACGATTAAATCATGCAATAGGGGGTGGGTTACCAGATAAACGATAATATTGTTATTTTGGGTGATTTTAATTCCGACTTATTTATAGCTAATAATAATAAATTAATAGAAAGTATGATGTTGTTTAACTTAGTAAATATTATCAGTAAACCCACAAGAAGTACAGCGCATAGTAATACTTTACTTGATCCTATTATTATTAGTGATACTATGAATTATATATATTCTGATGTTTTAAAAATACCATCAGAAATTAGTGATCACGATGCCTCTGTGGCATTTTTACAATGTCCAAAGAGTGCTGCCGGTTCATTCAAATGGGAAGTCTGGTTATATGATAAAGTTAAACAAAAATTTATTGAAAAACTAGAAATAGTTGACTGGACAACCCTCCTGCAGGTGTTCCACAAGGTTCTGTCCTTGAACCTGTCTTATTTATTATCTATATAAATGATATTGTTGACAAACTTATATCACTGAGCAGACTATTTGCAGATGACACTTCGTTTGGTTATTCAAATCAGGACATAATGCAGTTGAAAAATGTTATTGCTCATGGTTTGAATGAAATGGATATTTGGTCAAAAAAATGGCTAATGTCATTTAATCCTGACAAAACAGAAATCATGATTTTCTCTAATCGTAGCGTTCCAGAAAATCTTAATTTCTCTTTTAATGGAAAATCAGTGCCCATTACCACTTCTCATAAACACTTAGGTGTTACATTTAGCAATGATGCTAAGTGGAATACCCATGTTGATAATATTAAAGGTAGTGTATCTAAACATTTGAACATTCTACGTAAATTGAAATGGCGTCTTAGTCGCACTAATTTAGATAAACTATATATCTTATGTACATTAGACCACTTTTTGAATATGCATGTGAACTATGGGCTAACTATGGGATTGGAAATTTACAAAACTGGAACAACTTCAACTGGAAGCTGCCAGAATTGTTACAGGCTTACCTATTTTCACAAAAACTGAAATTGTATTTGAAAAGATAGGTTGGGAATTATTATCTGTGAGAGGGAAGAGGAGGAAACTTGAACTGTTTTATAATATGGTAAATACATATACACCTAATTATCTTTGTATATTGATTCCCCTCACCATACAAAGTACATCAGTGTACCCGCTGAGAAATGGGGACGATATTATTTTACCTTTCTGTAGACTGTCTTGGACTGTGATTCCTTCATCCCCTTCACAATAACAATGTGGAATAGTTTACATAACAATATTCGAAACGTTGATACCTTATCAAAATTCAAATCAGAATTAAAGAAAATCGACGTAACTGAAAATCATTCTGTCGCCAAACATTTTGTCTGTGGTCCTCGGAAATTAAATATTATTTTAACTCAGCTAAGAAGTTCAGATTCGTTTTTGAATTTTCATTTATTTCGAGTTGGAATCTTATCTGACCCATCTTGTCGATGTGGTGCTGCCCTTGAAAATGTAAAACATGTCTATTTGGACTGTCCTATATACATACAAGCCAGAACTACATTGATAGGTAATATCAACAGGGTTATAACCTGCTACACTCTAGACGTTGAATTTCTGGCATGTGGCACTAATAATTGAACTTGTGAACAAATTTGAATTATATTTAAATATGTTTTTGATTATATTAAATGTTCAAAACGATTCCTTATTGTATAACTGGAATTGAATTGGGTGAACATGCACATATTTGAATACATCTTAATTTTATTTTTCCCTCCATTTTGTTTGTGAATATCATCGATTCGTTATTAGTGCTACATATAGTAATACATGCCTTTTATGTACTTCTTTATTGTAACCCTTTGTAATATGGAGAAGAGAAGACTTCATAAGTTTGTTTAACTTGTGTCTAATCCATTTTGTCTGTTTAATTGGCAAATAAAATGTGTTTAAAGGGGCATTATCTGCCAAATCGTAAATTTTTGTTACCCATAAAAACTATCAGATATGATTGATGCCTGAATAAAACGTGTTTCTGTAACTTATAAATGTTATGAAATGTACGCGCATCGGGGAAAATACGTGCAACTGCTCGTGTTTTGAGATCGATCAAGAAATGGACACCACCTTATTCATTATCGACATTGTTTACGGAGATTGTCGAATCGTCATTAAATCAGTACAACAATGCACTTATTTCTTATTTTTTGTGAATCTGCTTTTAATCGGTGTTAATTACGGACAAAGAACCATGCAAGTTGGCAGTTAATAGAATACAAATTATTCGTTTTTACCTGTCACTAGTAAGGTCAATTGCATACGGAAAAAGCGAGGTCAAATTATTTGTTTGCAAGCAAATAAGTAATCGATGGTCATTTTCGTTCTCAAAAGGCGAAAATTGGTTCGATAAGCTGCTTAATGTGAGATATTTACATTTATTTCATCATTTTAAAGCTATTTACCAATTTCCAAAGCATATAATTTTTTTTGTCAAAATCGTAGCTAATGCCCCTTTAAGCTAATCAACTTTACGAGGGTCACTGATAACATTACGGATAATATATGCATCACTAAAGACTCCGTATGTGTTCTCTTGGTGTATTCATAATACCAACCTTCCCCATTCTTGATTTAAAACCGGCTTTTTAAGAGACACACAACGGGTGACACAAGTGGAGCGAGAATTGCCTACCCTTCCACGGCACCTGAGTTCATCACGGTTTTATTGTGGCATACGTGTTGCTCATTCGTTAGGATCCTGTGTAGCGTTTTGTAAATGTTTGTCCTTTTGTTTGGTAGATATATTGTCTGTCCTCCGATTTACGGCTCCTAATTACTACTCTTGGCATCTTCATACTTTACTTGTGGCCATCGAATCTCGGTCAAGGCGAGGTGTACAACATTATGTGATCAAGTTTGTCAGTGACTTGCGACAAGTCTGTGGTTTTTGTCCGGGCACTCCGGTTTCCTCCACCATTAAAATTGACCGCCACGATATAGCTGAAATATTGTTGAAAGTGGCGTTAAACACTATAAAACAACAACATACGATACTTTTCTTTCCAGAACACGTTGCGCGATTTATGAAATTCAATGTAAACAAATTGTGTTACAATCAACAAAGCATGAAACAAGATGTTAAAACGAGAAGAAAATTGTAGCGTGTTCCTGATGAATGGGATGTGCCTATGTTTTTTATTAATCATATTGCTGACACCATTTCAAACAATAGTTGTAAAATAAAATATTTACGTTGTGGACCAGCTGTAAACATGGGGCTTGACACACTGGCCAAAAAAAAAAAAAATACATTATGACATGTCACAATAAAACAAATGTCTACCACTCGAAACAGTAAACATAAAACGTAGTTACATCTTTCGTTGTTATTATATTTGACTAGATGAAGCAAACTAAATTGGTATATCTATCAATTAGGCATTTCAATGCCAACACAAACAACAACGAACTCTTGACTTTCTTCCTCGAAACATTTTCCCTCAGTTCGACCTTGATTAAACCAGATGAATCAAAACTATCTCGTGTTCCTGTTCTAAGTTTGTCTTTTACAGTACGGGTAAATGCCAGCTTGATACATGAAAAGTTAGAAGATACTAAAGGGCCAATCAGAAGCCGTAAATCAAAGGACAGACAATACAATGGCCACAAGTTAGAAGATACTAAAGGGGTAATCAGAAGCCGTAAATCAAAGGACAGACAACACAATGGTCACAAGTTAGAAGATACCAAAGGGGTAACCAGAAGCCGTAAATCACAGGACAGACAACACTATGGCCACAAGTTAAAAGATACCAAAGAGGTAATCAGAGGCTGTAAATCAAAGGACAGACAACACAATGACCACAAGTTAGAAGATACCAAAGGGGTAATCAGAAGCCGTAAATCAAAGGACAGACAATACAATGACCACAAGTTAGAAGATACCAAAGCGGTAATCAGAAGCCGTAAATCAAAGGACAGACAACACAATGGCCACAAGTTAGAATATACTAAAGGGGTAACCAGAAGCCGTAAATCAAAGGACAGACAACACAATGACCAACAGACAAAGAACCAAAAGACCCCAAAAATTATCTACAAAACACTACACAGAAAACTACAGATTGAGCGACACGAACCCATAATAACCGCGATACGGATGCATCAGAAAGATAGGAAAAGGTTGATACCAAAGGGGTAACCAGAAGGCGTAGATTACAGAAGTACAGACAACACAATGGCCAAAAGATAAAGGACAAAATGACACAACGATCTACAAAACGCTACACAGAAAATTAAAGATTGAGCAACATGAGCCCCACTAAAAACCGCGATACGGATGCTTCAGAAAGGTAAGACAAGGTTGATACCAAAGGGTAACTAGAAGGCGTAAATTAAAGAAGGACAGACAACACAATGGCCAAAAGATGAAGGACAAAATGACACATAACGATCTACAAAACATACGCAGAAAATTAAAAACTTTTTTTAAAACACAAATAATTATATTGCACTAAATTGCTGTAAACAATTCATTCTACTTATACCTAGGTATACAGCTTTTAACTAGTATACCTAGTTGTTAATAACTAAATAGCAAGGGATTTACTATTTAGTGAAGCTTATTTCAAAATAAATAATGTTAGTACACATTTTAAAGATAACGTACAGTATATATTGTAATTATGAATATTTAATAAACATATAGCTGTCTATGGTGATTTCACAAAACAAACCCAAAAATTAAAACAAAACTACAAATTCTGCTACGATTATCTATGTATGTTAAGAGATAAACCTTAGCTTAAAAAAATCAGAATTAACCATAGATACTGAAGATTAAAAAATTAAACACTGAGCAACACGATCTCCCCACTAAAATAAAAATTGGGGGTGAACTTGGATGCGTTGGAAAGGTAAACAGTTTCTGCTCTACTAGTTACACCCGTCGTGCTATTTTTATGATGTCATGCATGCGGAAAGAATGGAATTGAATATGACAAACGGAACATATCCGTGGTCATTTGTGACACAGATATTTCGTAAAGGTTAACCAAGGCATGGTGGCTACCATACAATTATCGATGTGATGGATTCAACTTACTCACTGTGAACCCTTGGTTGAGTAGCTGCCTTGTTAGCAGCAAAGAAATCCTGATAGGAAGCACAAGCTCTGATATATAGTATCATTGTAGAGATATACTGGCATATCGTATCAGTACTAGTGTAGAGATATACTGGCATATCGTATCAGTACTAGTGTAGAGATATGCTGGCATATCGTATCAGTACTAGTGTAGAGATATGCTGGCATATCGTATCAGTACTAGTGTAGAGATATGCTGGCATATCGTATCAGTACTAGTGTAGAGATAT
>MJUT01064003.1:1458283-1472370 GCA_002080005.1 Gigantidas platifrons
TGGTGTGCCAGCTCTAGGGGCTTGTTGGTTCCCCCTGAAAAAAAAAAAAAATACATGTACATAGGCTTGTGATTTACTCAGAAACGGATATTTTTGAACTTAAGAATCCTTACATATCAATTACGAATTTTATTTATGGCATTCCATTTAATATTGTTCAAAATATTACAAAGCGAAAGGAACTAAGCTCTGATTGGTGAATTTGTGTTTTCATACCAAAAGAGCAAAAAAAGTTTCTGTAACCATGTGTTTGTCTAATTTATATTCATTTGTCAATATCCACCCCAAAAAAAAACTTCCAAATGTATGTGGTTGTCCTATATTTGTTAGAAGAGTTGTTACAACATTAATATTTTGTACAGATTATGAGAAAAATACATGTTATTTACAGGGGCGGATCCAGGATTTGAAGTAATGTTGTATCGAGTACACCTCACCTCAGGAGGATTCGAACTCACTACGTCATTGGTGATAGGCACTGACAGCATAGGTAGTAGTAAATCTAACTACCATACAATTGATTTTTGGTGTTTAATGCCACTTTTAGCAATATCATGGCGACCAGTTTTAGTGGTGGAAAAAGCCGGAGTGCCAGGAGAGAACCACCAACCATGGGCAAGCAACTGGTTAACTTTATCACTTGCGGCTACGAGTCGAGTGCACTCTTTTTTGTAATTTACAAAGCAGGGCGTGAAACCACGCCGTATTGGCGATAGGCTTGTATGAGCTGTTAGGTAATCCAACTACCTAACTCATTGAGCCATCCAGGCCCTTAAAATTATGTTGGAAATGTGCAAATAGTCTATTGTCTTTTAATACATACCTAGATGTACAAATTGTACAGACACTCGGCTGACCAAAACATTGACATGTGGATAATAAATTACCGCTAGATTTATGTCGCTTTGATTGAATCATTTCATTTTCTTTCACCATAAGAGCTCTTTTAGCCAGTAATAAACGTCTAGGCGACTTGGATTTTCTTGCAAATGTACTATGGTCTTGCTGTCTTGGTTTTTCATATTTCGGTTTTAGAATTTTAAAACTGTCTGGTCTTTGTATATTTTTCCTGTTCTAAAATAAAGAAATAATACAGGTCTATTGCACTAATAAGGTAACTGACAATAACACAGGTATAGATCACCATTGTGATACTAAATATACAGGACAAACAAGGCGTTTCTATTAGAGAAATTATTGTTATGGTGTTTAACACCACTTTCAGCAATATTTCAGTTTTATCGTGGCGGTCAGTACCTGCCGGAAGACACTGACAAATTTTATCACCTAACGTTGTATCGAATATACTTCTCCTGAGGGGGGATTCGAACTCACAACATTAGTGTTGATAGGCACTGAATGCATAGGTAGTTGTAAATCCAACTACCATACGATCATGACCATGACAGACCCTGTTCCTATTAGAAACTAGAACTGTGAGTGACCTCACTGAGTGATACCCCCCACTTGCAGTTTAGTAGGAGTTGCGCTTACAAGGTACATGTAGGACATCTTTGTTAATTTAACCTGTATAAACAGAACACCTGTCTATTCTGCACACAAAAACTGGTCCCTAGCAGATTCAGTTTAGACAGGTTTCACTGTATATTGTAGCGGTCAGCTTTTATTGGTGGAGGAAATCGGAGTACCTGGATAAACATAGACTTTGATATATGTGATTTGATTTTGATTTTTGGTGTTTTAACGCCACTTTCAGTAATATTTCAGCTATATCATGACGACCAGTTTTAGTGGAATTATCTNCCCTTTTAAATTTTGGACAGCAACCATATTTCTTCATGCACATCTGCAGGTAGTGTTCTACAATTGTGTAAAGTTTAGGAGGAGTTGTGCTTACAAGGTACATGGACGGACAGGGTGATTCCTATATACCCCCCCAAACTTTGTTTGCGGGGGGGTATAAAAACTATGGTCACACATCCACTTTCATAGTCTTGCAATCACTATTTTCATTAGATAATACATAGGGTTTCCTCACATCTCCTACGCTGCGACATGTATATCAGTAGAGGGAAGCATGTGAGAGATCAGATTTTAATCTGGCTGGGGTTATGGGTACTTAACATCACTTTCAACAATATTTCAATTACAGAGCAGAGTGTCCTATTTAAATTGAACCCCAGTCTGTGTCAAAAACATTTTGACTAACTAGCCCAAACAGCATTTTAGAAGACTTTTTTCTATTCGATTAAGCAAAGTTTATGCAATTTTTACTAGACTGAGGAATAGGGTTAGTGGTTTTTGGCGCAGACTGGAATCCTGAATAAAACGGAATACTTTATAAACCAAATTTAAAAAAAAAAAGTGCTAATGTAGGACATCTTTGTTAATTTAACCTGTATAAACAGAACACCTGTCTATTCTGCACACAAAAACTGGTCCCTAGCAGGTTCAGTTTAGACAGGTTTCACTGTATATTGTAGCGGTCAGCTTTTATTGGTGGAGGAAATCAGAGTACCTGGATAAACATAGACTTTGATATATGTGATTTGATTTTGATTTTTGGTGTTTTAACGCCACTTTCAGTAATATTTCAGCTATATCATGACGACTAGTTTTAGTGGTGGAAGTACCCAGAGAGAACCACCGACCATGGGCAACCAACTGGTAAACTTTATCACTTGCGGCTTCGAGTGGAGTACACCTTTTTTGTAATTTACAAAGCCGGGCGCGAATCCATGCCGTATTGGTGATGGGCTTGTATGAGTTGTTAGGTAATCCAACTACCTAACTCATTGAGCCACCCAGTCCCTTTGATATATGTGTATTTTGATGAAATGAGATTGTGTAAGAGTACATCTCTCTCAATACCTGTGGTAATCTGAATCACAAATCTTTATGGTTATGTCTTATGCCACTTTCAATAATAGTTAAGTTTTTTTGTGGCTGTCAGTTTTATTTGTGGAGGAAACCAGAATACCCTGTGAAAACCACCGACCTGTCGTAAGTCATCGACACTGACAAGGCACTCATTGTACAGGCAGTTGTAAAATCTAACTACCATACGATCATGACGGCCCCACAAACATTACTCATGATAGGTACTGCTTGTACTGGTACATCTAACTACAGTGGTCCCCCTTTGATAAGGTCACCCCGTTCTGCAATGAAAAAGTGGCTTTACAACAAGGATGGCCACTCTTGAGGACAATTTAGTAGTATTTCACCCTCTGAGACGGATGGCCTTTGTTGGGAGTGGCCTCGTTAGAAGAGTGAGTGAGCGAGTGATTGTTGTTTAATGCCAATNAACCAACTGGTAAACTTTATCACTTGCGGCTTTGAGTCGAGTACACCTTTTTTGTAATTTACAAAGCCGGGCGCGAATCCATGCCGTATTGGTGATGGGCTTGTATGAGTTGTTAGGTAATCCAACTACCTAACTCATTGAGCCACCCAGTCCCTTTGATATATGTGTATTTTGATGAAATGAGATTGTGTAGAGTACATCTCTCTCAATACCTGTGGTAATCTGAATCACAAATCTTTATGGTTATGTCTTATGCCACTGTCAATAATATTTAAGTCATTTTGTGGCTGTCAGTTTTATTTGTGGAGGAAACCAGAATACCCTGTGAAAACCACTGACCTGTCGCAAGTCATCGACACTGACAAGGCACTCATTGTACAGGCAGTTGTAAATCTAACTACCATACGATCATGACACCCCACAAACATTACTCATGATAGGTACTGCTTGTACTGGTACATCTAACTACAGTAGTCCCTCTTTGATAAGGTCACCTCGTTCTGCAATGAAAAAGTGGCTTTACAACAAGGATGGCCACTCTTGAAGACAATTTAGTAGTATTTTACCCTCTGAGACGGATGGCCTTTGTTGGGAGTGGCCTCGTTAGAAGAGTGAGTGAGCGAGTGATTGTTATTTAATGCCAATTCAGCAATTTTTCAGCTATATCATGGCGAGAACAAGTTAATTTTCAATGAAATGATGATGAGGTCCGCTTTGTTCTAGACCAACACGCTGAGTTGGATTTTTATAGCGCTAGCTCACTGAAACAACGGTCCGCGGGTAGACATGCCGCTCCACTCGGACACATTATTCTGATGCCGAGCCAACCAGTCTTTGCTCAATCTCCTTAATGCTGCGTGCTTAGCGGAGAAGCAACAAATACCAATTTTATAGTCTTTGGTCTGACCCGACCGGGCCTAGAACCCACGATCTACCGCACTCGAGGTGAGCACGCCAACCATTATGCCACCGATGTGGTTCTCATAAGATGAGGACCACTGCACCACATAATAGAAATCACAGAGACCCCTTGAAACATCAAGTTTACCTGATTTTCTTGAGATTCCACTGTTTTAGAGGGAGATAATGGTGCTTTCTTTTCAACAACTGGTTTACTCTTATCTTTTGCTACTGGTGCCTTATGAGCTAACCCAAAATCTACTAAGGCATATCTGAAAATATATGTTCACTTATAAATTACATATGATGATTATTTTCACTGAGTTCAAATATTCATGATTTTCGACTATTAGCCTGGATAACTCGAATATTTGAGTATTTCGAAATAAAATCATTTGTTAATTCTACTTTGACGCAATGATGTATGGGAACACCTCAAAGTACAGAAGTATGGTTAAGCTTGAGCTTATATACAGATATATCATGCTTGGGAGGGGTATTTGCGAAAAATACCAGTCGAAAGACGAAAACTTTCCCGAGCCGAATGGCGAGGGAAATTTAATCTCAAGACTGGTATTTTTCGCAAATACCCCTCCCAAACATGATATATCTGTTTAATTACACCGAATATTATTTAGAATACCGGCTAAATAAATAATACTGTTTGTTTGTCGTTTTCAGGACCTAACATGATGTATCTGTTTAATTCTACCGAATGATGTTATATAAAACGCACAAATGATAACGTTTTACAAATTTTGTTACAAGCGTCTCGGTGAAGGGTAAAAACGGCAAATACGATTTTGCAAATACCATGAAAAAAAGTTAAATCTTATGCAAATACACCTACATGAAGTACAAATTCTGCAAATTCACAATGCAAGGACTGAATTTGTAAAAAAAATATCACAGCTATTAACCAATCAGAATCCAGCATTCTTATATAAGGTGTAATTACTCTTACAATACAACCTATCCTATATAGGTATCTGTTGGTTGTGAAAGGATACAAATTGTCAACCCGTCTGTCAAACAGGATGTAAATGGTTGTATAGTGTTAGTTCAGTTCATGTGATACAAGCAATAGGTGGACACGTTGCTTCACTCGGACATATTATTCTGACTTTATAAGCCTAACAGGTCTGTACACTTGCTTCTGAATGTTGCATGTTTAGTGAAGAAGCAGGGAATACCAAATTCAAAATCTTTGGTTTGACCCGACAGGTGATCAAACCCACGAGCCACCACACTCAAGGCCAGTACGCTACCCGTTACACCACAGAGGTGATTTTCTTTCAATAAATCAATACTAACTGTTTTGTTGTACTGTTATATAAGAAGTTACTAGGTTTAACATCTCTGTGTATAATGTTGAACTGGTGAACTCTACGTAAAGCTATTAATAGATTTCTCATGTAATCTCTCACTTCACACATCGTCATAGACAAAATATAATCCTGTAAAAGAAAATCATATATTGATTATATATAGACATCGAGAGCATTAAGTCTTACTCATGGCCATACGCCCATCTGACATGGTTTCCACGTACTAACTGAAGTTTCCCATACACAATCAAATGAAAAACAAAAAATACTACAAAGTCGGAACATTTTCAAAATCTGATAGCAAAAGCGATACCATTAACACACAAAAATCATTGAAATATACACACAATGTCAGTGAACATAAAAGGGAGGCCAACTTTTATGTCAGACTTTACCACTTTTTCCGCTCTGGAGTTATTCTCCTTGACTTGCCGAAAAATACCTGTTTACTTTAGCTGGAAACAGAGGTATCCGTGTCCAATGGACACATTCTTGTTCCATTTTTTCATCAGTGATGTCATATGATGTTTATTTGTAGGTTAATCTACTTTCGTTTACTTTATTATTATATTATGACAATGTTTTCTGTCTGTATTGTCATTGATTTTTACAAGATTGAGTGAGAGAGCAAGTGATTTATTATTTTATGCCAAATTTGCAATATTTCAGCTAGATTTGTATATCATTGTGAGAACAAGTTTGAACTAGACCAACACGCTTAGTTGGACTTTAATAGTGCTAGTTCACTGAAACAATAGTACATAAGTAGACATGTCGTTCCACTCGCACATTATCCTGATTACGAGCAAACCAGTTTTTGGTGTTAATATATGATCCTGTATGCTTAGTGGAGAAACAGCAAATTCCAAATTTGTAGTCTTTAATTTGACTCGACAGGGGCTCGATGGGAATTAAATGAACATTGCTAACAATCGTGGCACTCTTCATTCCATTATTTCATTGGTACCTGTCATGGCGTTCTGAAGAAAATATAGTATTCCATAGAGAAATGAATAACTTCAAGAATACTTTTTAATGAAAATTTGATGAAGCAAAGACATAAAATATTACTGCTTATTTTGGCCACAAGAAACATATTTTTGCTATTATTGAGAAAACTGGAAAAGCACATTTTTGCTAGATAAAAAAAGTATATTTTTTGCTATAAAATCAAAAATCAGGAAAAGAATATTTTTTTTCTATATCGAAAATGCATATTTTTGGCTAATTCGAAAATCTGGTAAAGAATATTTTGTTTAGCTAAATTGAAAATCCAGAAAAACAATTTTTTTTGCTACATGTACCAGAAAATGCAAAATCCAGAAAAAGCACAACTACCACTAAAAACAGATTAAACATGTCAATACTCACCTGGAATTTTTCATGGGGGAAATAAGGCATTACAATGACAACATGATCTCTCTGTCTAATACATAACTCTACACCCATTACATTGTCACAGCCACTGAAATTATATATACATCAATTAAACATTTACAGAATGAAGCCATACTTTAGCAAACCCATAACATGGTCCTTAAATCATTTCCTGTATAATTTTCTTGCTCCCAAAGATTTTTATATTATGTGCTTTCCCGCCTTTTGATTTTAAGCGTATCTATTACTATCACTGGGTCGCATCAAGATAAACTCATAATCAGCCAATGAAAAAGCCACTCGCAAATTCTAAATGACAGCACTTTTCAAGTGTTTTTTTTTTTTTTTTTTTTTTTNNNAATAAATTATTGCATAGCAAAATCAAGCTATCTGATTGGTTGACGTTTTTCAAATACGAAATTTCATCTTGACATGTATATGACCTCTAATCGGGTTCTGTCAGATGTAAGAAGGTAAGTAGTGAATTAGAACAGCGGATTAAATCAAATTGACATTACATGGCATCAGTAATTACCATAATTCTTGTTGACCATAATATTTTCCTATATTATCTTATATCTACGACTATCCGACATAAATGGTTATGCCCTAATTCTTGCAGACACAGCTATTTCCTTTTATCTATAATCTGGACATTTTTCATTTGATCTCACCGTGTAATATTGTCACTATCGAAAAACTGACTCAGATACTAACAATTATTGGTCAGTGTGATGTCAAACACATTCCGATGTCATCGATAAAAACAATAACTAGATTTGAAGGTCTCTACATACATTATCACTAGCATTACAGTTCGTCCCCGGACATAATTTTGAATTTGTGGAAGGCAATCAGTATTTGGTAAAACTGGAAGTCCTATCGGACTCGCTGATATACTAACAATAATGTCTGTTATTTTATAAATCTTACCCTATTTCTTGCAGACACTGTAACTCTCCTTCTATTTTATAAATCTTACCCTATTTCTTGCACACTGTAACTCTCCTTCTATTTTATAAATCTTACCCTATTTCTTGCAGACACTGTAACTCTCCTTCTATTTTATAAATCTTACCCTATTTCTTGCAGACACTGTAACTCCCCTTCTATGCGACTTGGATGACTTGTTGGTATGATGTGCTTCAGTGCAAATAACTGGTCGACATCAGGATAATGCTTTAATTTTGCCAAAAATACTGAACTAAATGTCCCTGTTTAAAAGACATGAAACGTGACTATATTTCATTTTATTGTTTTTTTTTTAACATGTAAGAATAATAAACTTGCTGCACCAAGGACAAAAGGATACTATTAAATTCAAATACATTTGTGCAATAAAAAAAATACAGCCTTTAGGTTTATTAGCATTTATTGTCACTTTCAGTAATTTTTCAGGCATCTTGTGACTATCAGATATGCATGTAGGAAAAATGAATGGTATATACAGACCTGGCGAAATTCCCGAAACTCTTGTCTGACATTCGGTCAGACAAGCTGAAATATTGTGTCTGACTGAACTTAAGTTTGTCTGACCGGATAATTTTTCTGCAAAAATCAATACTTTATCAAAACTGATTTAATAAAGGATATTTCAAACCAATGTGGCCCTGGTGGTTCAATGAGCTAAGTATTTGGATTACCTAACAACTAATACAAGCCTATCACCAATATGGCGTGGGTTCTCGTCCAGCTTTATAAATTACAAAAAAGGGTGCACTCGACTTGCAGCCGCAAGTGATAAAGTTTACCAGTTGCTTGCCCATGGTTCTCTCCGGGTACTCCGGCTTCTTCCACCACTAAAACTGGTCGCCATGATATAGCTGAAATATTGCTGAAAGTGGCATTAAGCACCAAAAATCAAAATCTAACCAATGACCTTTATCTATTTTATTACTTTCAAACATTTTAAGGACAAATTCCTCTAGGTCTTTTGAACAAGTACTGTTTGGTGTTACTATTCCCAGAAATCTTTCAATTATCTCTACTCTGTGAAAAACAAATGTAAATGGCTTCCTGCTCATCACTAGAGCCCAAAGGCAGTGTTTTCCCTAATTTTCATTGTAAGAGGTCAAAGGCAACTTTGAACAGGCCACAATTGGATTTCCAAGTACATTTCTATATAAAATTTATGATTTGAACTGACCAAAAAAGTGCTTGAACCAGACAATTTGGCCTGCTGCCTGTTCTTAGGGAAAACACTGAAAGGTACATTTGTATCTGTCGACCTATCCATCATGAAGGAAAAGAAAGATCTTCCCAACATACTAAATATTTAGAAAAGTGCTTGCAATTGTTTCTTTTTTGTTGTTGTTGCAAATTTATGTGCAAATGAACGTATGTTTATAGTTAAAACACACTAAACAAATTAATTTTTTATTTCAATAGTCCGTTTTGGGTATATGATGAAACATCCGGTAGCGTCGATCTTTTTGCCATAATGGGTTAAGCTTATGGTCTTTTCTTTTGGCTTCGTAGCTACTTTGACGATTTCTTATTACCTCTGCCGATACTTTACGCTTTAGAGCTTTTCTCGGTACTGCCCTGGGCACACATTTTCAATCATTCAAAGCATGTTTCTTTTTTCAAACAGGAAATTATTTTTAATGAAAGTCACTTCCGCTCATGTGTAAGAAAGTAAACTCCAAAATCGATGTCGGATATCTGGTCCGGAAAAAATACGATTTTAGTCGGACCAGCAACAAAAAACGTCGGACAAGATGGACGGTCCGATGAATTTTGCCAAGACTGTATATACACAACTCATTAATACAATAAAGATCAGTGCTCCAGATAAGCCTAAGGGGAGTATTGTACTCCTCATTTTAGTTTCAGGGAGTAAAATATACATGTTTGTACTCTAAAAAATGTGTCAACTGAAATACTTTCAGGTTGTTAAATGTTTCTACATAAGATATTTGTAAATTTAACAATTTTTCAAACTTCAGAATTTAATTATCTTCCTGTGTGACTTCCAAGCATATATTCATTGATTAAAGCTTAGTGACCAGTACTCCATAAGAAAATGTAGATAATAGCTTACTGCTGCAAAATAGAGGGTAAATACCTCATCAATGTCAAAATTATCTGGAGCTCTGAAAGTCGAAGATCAACTTCATACAAACCTTCACCAATTTTGTTGGTTACCACAAAATGATGTTCTACCTCTGGTACAAAATCATACAGACACTCTATTTCTTCCTGTATTTCAACTGAAAAACAAAACAAATTAGAACATGTACAATTTTGAAGTGGGTAGATAAGACAAATTATTTTTTCTTTAGAAGATCTGGAAAATTTACCTTAATTTTTTTTTTTACATATATATAAAAAAATGAATTTCCCTTTAATGAAAGAGTGTCATTACATTTTATGTGAAAAGTCAAATCAGGATTCCCAAATCGTTCAAACATCCCAGGTTTAACACTGCCACATTGTTGTGCCTGTCCCACACCAGGATCTGGATTTCCAATGCCATATGTCATGGTCTTTTTTTTATTTAGTGATTTGAGGCGAGAGGTGATTGTTCGTTTTGTTGATATTGATGGAATTGTTTACTACCAGGGCTCGAAATTAACGCTATCAAGCAGGCAAATTGCTAGTTGAAATTTCAATTTGCCTTAATTTTGCTAGTGAATAAAGTTAGAACTAGCAGAATTTTGCTAGATGTAAAAAATTATGTGTTCAGAATCCTATCTGAACTATGACAAACGTGTAAATTTGTTTTCTCGTATGATCGGTAAAGATCGCATTGACTTCATAAAAAAGGACGGTATAGTTACGTATTTGTCCGAGAAATACAAATATTTATGTCTCTGTCCGAGAAATACGAACAACCATACTGGTTCCCGATTTTTAAAATAACATCTGGTTGTAATTTTTACAGTTCATGTTACCAGCCGAAATGTCAAAAAGAAGAAAAGTTTTCTGATCACGATCGCGACGTTACAAAAATTACAAAATTCTTTCGCAAAGTTTCAGGTAGATTTATAATTGTGATTATAGTGTTTACAGTGATTAAGAGGAAATAATCGTGAAAATCGTTGTGTGACAGCTGACACTATCGTATGAACGCAGCCTGTCTGCTTGCAAGAATGGCAAGATTACGATTTTCGTTTCTCCAACTTTGGCCTAGCTAGAGTCTAGAGTAAATCAATTATCGTGTTTTTAACAGAAGTGATCTCATAATTTTATTAAAATAATTATTATTGCTCTGTTTCCCGCTTGATTACCTCTAACTCATCTCTTTTATACAATTTTCACACGAAAAAAAGCAAAGAAAAAAAAAATTAACAGACAGGCATATTTCCTTTACTGGCTTTACAATAATTATTCTGTCACATTACATAATGAAAGATAAAACAGACAAGCTAGTCATTATAATAATAATAATAATAAATTCTTTATTTATAGAGGGTTACACAGTTAGTTAATAACTAATCTTCCCTGAGGCCCTCATTGACATATTTCAACATACAATGTAAAATACACTATACAAAAGTTACACACAAGAAGCAATACATTGTAATAAGTATACACAACAAGATTTAGTAAATATTTAATGGTAATTTAAGGTACATCATCATTTAAAATGAGACTTTTAACTTTTATTTTAAATGCATTACGAGAGGAAGCTTGCCGTATCAAAAACGGAAGTTCATTCCATAGCTTTGGTCCATTAGTTATTATCTTGGTAATAATTATATAATTATTTGAGATGGGAGCAGGACAAAAGTCCCCCGGACAAAAGCCCCCCATAAAAAATTATTAAATAATTAAATTGTTGACATTTTATCTTTTTGTTTATTTTGAAGGCAAGACTTCATCAATAAAATGAAAACAGTTGTCAAATATACACTCTTTAAAAAGAAGATGTATCTTAAAATATTCAATTTTTCTTTTTAAATAGTGTACAACGGGCAGCTTTTCTCATTTCATTGATGAAATTTTTAATGTTTCTGGTAATAAAAAACAAAGATAAAGAAAATACAAAAACAATATGAACCATTTAATACGCTTGAACAGAACTTCCAGAATATACCAAATAAAAATAAAGAAAATGCAAAAAAAAAACAAACAAAAAAATGACCAAACATGCATATGTGTACATATACACATCAAATAAAAATGAAAGGATATGGAGTAAATGTAAAGGATATGGAGTAAACATCAAACATATTATAAGATGGGGGGCTTTTGTCCTAGACCCTTTGAGAAGAAAAAAGTTCAGTAAATGCACAGTGATGCAGCATACCCACAGCTTTTTTTTTCATTTCAAGGTACATGTACCCCAACTCCACCAATATGGGGGTACATGGAATTTTTTGAGGGTACAGTGTGTGGCTCTTTATATTACTGTCCAATAAAACATTGTCTAAAACACTGTATGTTTTCATATGATATGGCCATTCTCCAGGAATTATTAATGCACGTTTGTTCATATCGGGTACATGTTTCTTTTAAGAAATAAATCATGGAAGCCAGAATGTCCGGGAGCAATTTACTTAATGGTCAAGGACGCCTTTCACAATGCGATATAGTCAGAGACAGTGAATTGCTTAATCTAATAAAACACATAAAACCTTAGTCTTATTGTTACATATTTCAATGAAAATAACATATATGTTTTGTTAAATTTGGTTGCTAGTCAGGTCAGTCTGTTTGCTAGTAGATTTTTATTTAACTAGCACAGTTTTGCTTGTGGTGAAAAAAAGTTAATTTCTAGCCCTGACTACCATTGTTTAAAATTTCTTTTCACAATTCTAGAGCATTGCAATTGTATAATTCTGTTATTAATTAATATTTTAATGTTATACACATGCTGATGTCTAACTTTAGCAGAAATAAAATAATGCTAAATATTAATGAGATTCTAGTTACAATGTACAAAAATGTACACTTCCTTTCCTAATTTAAGTGCCTACTATAATTATAATAATCTCATTTTCAGACAAACATTGTGGCAGGCAATAGTTTTTTTTTTATTCAAAACCAAGGTAATGAAAAAAGGTGTGCTTCTACCATAATTTTTTAATGTTACCAAAACACAAGAGACCAATATGTATGCTTCCCCCAAAAAAGTATTTGCAGACTTACATGGTAATTTGTCCTTCTCAATTTCTTCACAAATTATCTTTTTCTTTTTAGGGGAAGTATAGTCATCTTGTTCACTTCCAAATCCTTCATGTATGCTGCCAACACTGGTCATCTTTAAGTGATGTAATTGTCTGCAAAACAAAACAACCCACAGCTATTCAGTGATATTAAAGTAATGTAATGGTCTGTAAAAAATATATTTTACTTATATTATACTTAATTTTTATTTACACTATTTGTCTTTGTATATAACATATGGCCTAGGTGGCTCAATGAGTTAGGTAGTTGGATTACCTAACAACTCATACAAGCCTATCACTAATACAGACCTGTTTACCCCGCTTGACCTATAGTAGTTTTATTTCTTGACTGAGAGTAGTTTTCTACTTTTAAGAGAAGTTTTTGTCTAATACATTAGGGGGTTTGAGAGCACCCCCTCACTAAGAAAAGTTTGAAAAATTAGGTATCGTTTCCTGCAATGTACATCATACAGCTTCTTGTTGAACATGATTGTTTGTTTATACCTGTGTGTATTGTCTAAGTGTAAGGATTTATTGGCAAGCCTAAAAGCATATGGTACTTACTGAAAATTTGTCAACAGTACATGTTTATGCAACCCGTTTTAACATAAAATTATGTTAATGCATCAATAATTTAAATTTTACAGTCAAATCCAGTTTATACATTAGATAGGGTAGTTTAACATATACTCGATAGACATTGAAATGATTGCCCCGTTCGATTATCTCCCTTGCTTGTAGATGCAAACACTACATCTATTAATTCCTTTTATAATCATTATTCTGAACAAATTTATGTATAGTGTAATGACTTTAGAAATAATATAAATATATGTACAGTTCTCATTAAATAAAAATATTAATTGTACACTACGATGCAAAAAAATTCCAAATAACCAATATTGGGTTTTTAGAGATGACTATTTGAAATTTATCAGTAGTAGGGGAGTAGGGCTATCACATAAAATATCTGAAAACAGCTTAATAGATCAATAATCGTACATATTATTAAATGTAAAGATAATTCATTGCTAAATAAGATTATACAATCTCTATATATTTGCAAACCTCAATTTACGATAAATCTGATTTTTTCCC
>MJUT01064003.1:1502142-1515152 GCA_002080005.1 Gigantidas platifrons
GAAGCCTGATTAAACCTAATTCCTGTATAAACTGAAGCCTGATTAAACCTAATTCCTGTATAAACTGAAGCCTGATTAAACCTAATTCCTGTATAAACTGAAGCCTGATTAAACCTAATTCCTGTATAAACTGAACTTCAGATAAAGTCCCAATGTAGGAAATTTTTTGCTAAAATAACCTGTTTAGACCAAACACCTGTCTAATCAAAACACAAAGTTGGTCCTAAAAAAGAGGTTCAGTATAAACAGGTTTCAATATACAGTATATACTGTACTTTATTATTTTTTTATATTTTCATTTTATTCTTTGGCTTTTAAATAAAGGTCGTAAAAACACCTAATACTGTGAAAGAACATATTTTTTCGCGGATGCAAATTTTCATGGCTTAAGGAAACTTCATTGATTTGTGGGTTCCTAAATTTGCAGTTTCATACTTGGCACAGAATAATATTATGATATTTTTGTATTTCGTTGGATATTACATCTTCGTGGTTTTTAATGAACCACGAAATCAATGAAAATTGGTACTAGTACGCCCACAGTAATGTTAATTACCTGGCACAAAATCTTTAAAATCAATATTGACATTATATCCATTCGTCTGAAGATTTTGAAATAGAGTTTCCCTCACCCAAACTTCATCTTCACTGCTGTATGAAATAAACACGTCATATTCAATTCGATGTTGAGGAACTGTAAAAAAAAAAATATTTAAATGTTATCTTGTATAAATTAACCTCTCAATATATTATTGACAATGTATTTATATTGGCAAATGAAGCTTTTAGTGGATATTTTGATCTATTTCCACCCTTTCCAAGGTACAGAAGTAATCTTGAACTTTATATATAGTGACTATGAGATGAAGAACAGCAATAAGAAACTAGAGGCTCACATGAGTCTGTATCACTCTGTTTGTTCGTAAAATTTATATTCAATCAAGTCTAGATATGTAGATTTATTTTTTCATTCATTGCCTAATAAGGGTGGGACTAATTATTTTGTACTATTAAAATTCTCACAAACCTTCGAAGTGTTCCATGTCGGGATCTTCCCACTCAACATTTTTGTCCATTGATTTTCTTCTGATGACAAAGATCCCCACTAAAATCAATAAAACTACCATAGCAGCTCCACAGGAAGTAGCAATGATCAGCCATGATGGTATTCCATTGTTGCCATGGTTTCCAGGAATAACTTCTTTTAGAGTTATATTTTGAAAAGCTTCACCTATCCCATTTTTTGTATAACATTGATAGTCTCCCAAATCTTCTCTCTGCAAGTAAACAAAACATCTCTCATCTTCAAATTGGTGAAAGTTCAGACTTCGCACTAGCCCATTTGCCCGAAGCCCGTGACCAGTAAAACTGGATTCGGAGAAGTGAAGATTATGGAAGAATTTGCTTGAATAAATAATTTTTTTTTTCTAAATTTAGCTTTTTGGGCAAGTAGGTGAAAAGAATTAAGGCAAAGACTAAAAGTTAATGTTTCATAGATGACACCACAGTATAACTTAAGGGAGCCAAACGGCCTCATTCCTCAAAATCCAGTAAAATACCATTGAAGAGAAGCGTAAAACTTTTAATTCTTAATTGAATGTAAGCAGCTTACAATCAATTAACTTAGTGGTAAGTCTTCCAGGGAAGACATATGTCGCCTGCGAACTTTTTCGATATACAAAATATTCTAAGTTCCGTCAAACAGGAAGTGGACATGCGGCAGATTCAAAACTGTCTTACACGATACAATTATCCATACTAATGCTCTGTGCCAAATATCAAGAAGCTGGCCTGTGTGGTTCCTGAGAAAAATGTGACAGAAATTATTTTGTGACACCGACGACGACGCATAGTGATCCCTATATGTCGCCTCTGCGTAATGCAGGCGACACAAAAATAAATAGTCAAACCTGTATTAAGAGGTCACCTTAGGGACAAAGCAAAAGTGTTTTTTTTTAAGACAGATGACCTCTTAAAAGAGGTTCAATTCAAATGAACTTTTCTATGACAGGACAAGAAAAAAGTGAAAACATAGAAATGACAATAGAATTAGAGCTATGGTGTTTAACGCCACTTTCAACAATATTTCAGTTATATCGTCATTGTCAGTTTTATTGGTGGAGGAAACCAGAGTACCAGAAGAAAACAACCGACCTGCCGTAGGTTACTGTCAAACTTTTTCACATAATGTTGTATCGAATAAAACCTGCCATGAGCGGGTTTCAAACTCACAACGTTAGAGGCACTGATTGCATAGGTAGTTGTAGATTCAACTACCATACGATCACAACGGCACCAAAATGACAATAATAGAAAGTAAAGACAAGCACAGAACAGTGGCAGGGTTAAACTGGTAAATGACATCCCAACTCTGTCCTTGTGATAACTATAATGAGCAGAATACAAAACATTAACACAAAGTTTGTGCACTATTTTTTTGCAGGTAGATATGTCACTCCAATCTGACACATTTTCTTGATTCCGAGCCTACTTGTCTTTGCTCTTACTCCTTATTGTTGCGTGCTTAGTCAAGAAGCAACGAATTCCAAAGTTATAGGCACGAAACATTTTGATCCTCTAGAGGATTACAGATTTTTCCACCACTGGTTCAGCAGGGTTAAAACGACGTCATGAGTGGGATTCAAACTCACAACATTAGTGGTGATAGGACTGAACTTAAATACACTTACTGATATATTATGTATTTCTAAGATTAGAACTTGTTCCTGGCCAACGCTGTGATGTTGATAAACAAACTTTTCACCGTTATCATCAATTTCTGTTCCATTTCTTTTCCACAGCATCACCTGTCAAAATAAAATGATTGATTGATTGGTGTTTAACGACAAATTTAGCAGTATTTCAGCGAGGCATCAAAATAAATAAAACATTGTCATAAATGATCATGATATAGACAAATTTGTCTCTAGTAGTCTGATTAGATGAGAAAAACAAATGCAGCTATGCATGTTTTTTTTTCATCTGCCAATTTTGTGCCTAGGGACTGATCATTAATTTTTTAGGGTGGGGTATATTTTTCCTCCTGAACCAGAATTTTTTTTTTTTACATGAAACGAAAATCAGATTCTTTTTTTTTTTGCATCTTTAATGTCCTGATATTTATTTCTATGAAAACTTTTTTTCTCAAAAAAATATATAGCCCCTTCCTTCCCCTAACTGTTAAACGGTCAGTCCCTTAGAGGAAAAGTAATCACCAATATATGTGTGGGCATGGTAGTTGGATTTACAACTACCTATGCAATCAGTGCCTATCACCACTAATGTTTTGAGTTCGAACCCCACTCAGGCAAGGTGCACTCGATACAACATTACGTAATAAAGTTTTGTCAGTAACTTGCGACATGTCTGCAGTTTTCTCCTGTTTCCTCCGACTGCCACAATATAACCGAAATATTGTTGGAAGTGGCATTAAACACCATAAATCTAATGCTAACCCAATATTACCACTTAACTGGTTTAAGGTCTGATGAATTCAGATAAAGTAAGACTTTGAGTTATAATGTATTATTTAGATTGAAAAAGAAGTGTTCTTAGTGGATCACCAGCTTGATGATGCCATCATGGCTGCCACAATTGTAATGTAGTTTTTACATCAACCAGAATACCTATCGACATTAAATTGAAACCTAGGTAATCGGTGGCCATGCATTTCACCTCTAAAGTTTTGAGTTCAAATCCAAGTCATGGTGAGGTGTACTCGAGGTGTACTCAAAATATATCTATCTACAGCTGAATTGGTTTAACTTACAGGTTGGTTAAATGGCGAATCAGATTCAGAACTGGTTCCATAGTCAATAGTACAGCTAATATTTGTACTGGTACCCAGTCTAACTTCCTGTTCTAGGTCGACTGGATCAGTATGTACAATCCTTGGACGTGTAATAAAGCTTTCCTCTGAAAAATGAGAATCAATTCTATAATTATCAAGCTTAGACACATTATATACCACAAAAACATGGTATAATCTTGTACTTATCCCCCTCAGACGGAGCCATCCTCTAACTCGCCCACACCCGTCTAGAATAGTCTTTACCTGCGATATATTTTAACAACATTTACATAGAATGAAATAAACTTATTGCAATTTCTTTAAATTAACTTTATTTTTTATTAAACAAATTTCTTCTGAATTGGGAACTCTGCATTCATAATTTCATCAGTACCTATCACCACTAATGTTGTGAGCTCGAATCCTGCTCTGGTAAGGTGCACTCAATACAACATTATGTGATAAAGTTTGTCGGTGACTTGCGCCAGGTTGGTGGTTTGCTCCGGGTACTCCAGTTTCCTCCACAAATAAAACTGACATCCACAATATATCTGAAATATTGTTGAAAGTGGCGCTAAACATTACAGCCCTAACCCTCCTGCATTCATAATTTAATACTAATATCCGATATTTTTCTAGCACAAAAATGATGTCTATTCTCTAATAAAATAGATATATGTATATGGATAGACTAAAACAAAATCGAAGGAGCAGACAATAGAAAAAGGACAATTGTCTACAATTTTTTTTGTAAATTTTGTAAAGATCAAGTAGAGAATGAATCTCACTTTTTATTGCAGTGTCCACAATACACAGCACTAAGACAAAAACATGGTATATGTAATGAAAATAATGAAGACTAATATTTTCAAACAATTTGTTAAATCCCACATCTTCTAGGGAATTAAAGATTATATCCCTTTATATAAAGGAAGCTTTTGAAGAGCGGGACCACCCTACTGTTCATTGATTATGTAGTCATTAATTGGATATGCTAACAATTTCTTTCATATTGTATTGCCTGTATGCTCAAATCATCCACATGTATGACATATTATTGTAATGTATCTGTTTATGTTTTTGGATCACGCCTATTATGTGCTTTTTCCAATAAAATATTGAATTGAATTGAATAAAGAAACTAAAGATTGAGCAACATGAACCCCTCTAAAAACCAGGGGTGAACTCAGGTGCTGCGGAAGGGTAGCAATTTCTGCTCCATCAGTGGCACCCATCTTGTTACTCTAACTTACTTTCACAAAATTTAAGTGTTGTTAAAAAGATCATGTATAATTGTGTGTTTGTGTGTGTGTTTCGCACCCATGTTTCTATGGTAACATTATTAACAAAGCTAAAAAGTACAAATCTGACACATCTAAACTTGTAAAATCCATGGAAGTCTTATTCATACAGCTATGATTTAGCAACTGTAGTTGACTGGATTACCAACGTAATATATCATGGTCTTTTTTTACATTCAGTGATTTCAGGTAAAAGCTGATCTTTGTTGTTTGATTTTGGAGGAATTGTTGACCATCAATGTTTAAACTTTTTTTTCATAATCTTATAAGACACACAAAATACAACTATGATTTCTTAAGCTTTATTAATCCACACATTATTTTTCCAATCAAAATTTAAATTCACATACCCAGGGCGGGATTATGACCTTTTGGGGCCCTAGGCTAATGAAATTATGGGGCCCCTCTCAAACTCGCCCGCAACCACCTTGAATATTTTTTACTCGTGATATATTTTAGTGACATTTACATAGCTTGAAGTAAACTTATTGCAAATTCTTTAAATAAACTGGAATTATATATATAGCTATCTCTTTATATATATTTTTTTTAATATTCTTAAAGAAATACCACTATTTTACTTTCCCATGCTTGCGGGACCATAGGCTGCAGCCCATACTAGCCTATAGGATAATCCAGTCCTGCTTCCAAGACACACAAAACACAAACATGTTTTCTTATGATTTATAAATCCACACATTACTTTTCAAATTAAAATTTAAATACCAGATTTTTAATACGTAGACATACCTCTAACTTCGATGTATCCTGAAAACGAAATGTGACTGTCGTTAAGTCGTGCAACACACGAGTACTGTCCAGTATCAGTCTTTAATGGATCTACTATTGTAAGTGTTTGTCCTCTTGGTGAAATATGAATAGTAAGATCTGTTAAGGAATTTGAAATTGAATTTTGATGTTTAGTGCCACTTTCAGCAATATTTCAGCTATATCATGGCGACCAGTTTTAGTGGTGGAAGAAGCCGGAATACCCGGAGAGAACCACCCACCATGGGCAAGCAACTGGTAAACTTTATCACTTGCGGCTGCGAGTCGAGTGCACCCTTTTTTGTAATTTACAAAGCCGGGCGTGAACCCACGCCGTATTGGTGATAGGCTTGTATGAGTTGTTAGGTAATCGAGCCACCTAACTCATTGAGCCACCCGGGCCCTGTTAAGGTTTTGTTATACTAATTACAATGCAATTATAAGAAGATACCAAAGGGAGGTAATCAGAATCCGTAAATAGAAGGACAGACAACACAATGGCCTAAAGAAAAAGGGCAAAAGAACAAACAACGATCTACAAAACAAACATATGAAATTAAAGGTCGAGTAACACTAACCCCACTAAAAACTGGGGGTGAACTCAGGTGTACCAAAAAGATAAGCAGTTCCTGCTCCACTAGTGGCAGCTGTCGTGGTAATCTAGTTACAAATCAAGTGAGAAAATCTGTTAAAAAAGGGTTGGATGGGGTAATTGTTGTTGTCACTTTCAGCTATATCGTGACGACCATACCTGTCCTAAGCCATGATCTGGATTTGCAAAGTCATATCTCATAGTCTTTTTTTTGTGTTCCATGAATTACGGTAAACGGTGATTGTTTGTTTTGTTGATTTTGGAGAAATTGTTGACCATCACTGTTTAAACTTTCTTTTCATAATTAATGACAGAGGGAAGTCTGGACATATATTCAACTGACAGTTGAAACCTCTAACTACAGGTTACCTTTTCCTGATCCTACATTTTACATTTGTTTTATGTGATATTTTCAAAATGACAAAAACTGTCAGAAGACATTCATTGAGCTTGCATTTATATAAGTGAGTAAGTGAAGAATTGGTTCTTCGTTTTATTTTTTATTTTGATTGTTGACCATCACTTTTTAGTTTTTTTTTCATTATCTTATAAGACACCTAAGCACAATTCTTTAGCTATATCATAGTGTAAACAAGTTATTTTCGATGAGATGATAATGATATCCGCTTTGTACTAGACCAACTTGCCTTTAAATTGGATCTTCATAGTGCTAGATCACAGAAACACCATTCCACGGATAGACGTGTCTCTGTACTCTGACACATTATCTTGATTCCCAGCCAACCACAGTCTTTGTTCTTTCTCCTTAATGCTGTGTGCTTGGAAGAGAAGCAGCAAATACCAATTTTATAGTCTTTGGTTTGACCCGACCCGAGGCACGACCCCACGATCTACAGAACTCGAGGCGAGTCACATTGAAAGAACGTACATTGTAACATGCTTAACATCTGCCTCTTATCTTGTTGTCGTCCCAAATACGCTAACCATTACCCTAGCGATACAGCTCATTAAATATTGGTAATTAACTTTATCACAAAAGAATTTAATATAAAATGAATATAAATTTCAATAAGTCATATAAATAGTTGCTTAAAGATACATATACATGTATATGCAGATTGTGTCAAAACTTTAACATTGTATGGGCAATTATGTTTTATTCCAGATATTGATGGCCATATTTGAAATGGTACATGTGGAAATAAAAATTAAATTGAGAATGATAGTCATATTTTAAATGGTGGATAAAAAATGTAGTGAATCTTATTATTTTATGGGGGTTGCATTTCACCCCATTTTCAGTTATGTGGTGGCGGTCAGTTTTATTAGTGGAGGAAACTGGAGTACTCGGAAAATACCACCAACCTGCCGCAAGTACCGGTAAAACTTAATCACATAATGTTGCATCGAGTGCACCTAGCCATGAGCGGGATTCGAACTCATAACATTAGTGGTGATAGGCATTGATTTGCACAGGTAGTTGTAAATCCAACTACCATACGATCACTACCACGAAAACCCCCTTTATGACACTAAAGTTTATAAAAATAAAAGGATATTGTTTATCTCCCATGATCTGGTTTCCATTTTTCCGCCAGGTGACAGTAGTATTATCTGGTGTGACATAACACTGCAATTCAATTGGATAGTCATGTTCGGTGTGTCTGGGATTTAGCCAACGAGGACATGGCTTGAAACTCAGTAACTGTGAAGTTTGGCAGCTGTCATTAATTGGTAGAAAATCTGCTTTTTGGACAATAAAGCTGGATAGTATTACTGTTGCTATGGTAATGGAAACTATGTTCATAGTATATGTCATCTCTTGATTTTATCTGAAACAAAAACTTGGATAGTTATGATAGTGACTTGCATGTGCTTACAAAAAAATAATAAATCATTTCTAAAAGAGGGGAAATAGGAGGGGTTGGTTGGTTGATGGTGTTTAACACCACTTTCAACAATATTTCAGTTACATTGTGGCGGTTAGTTTTATTGGTGGAGGAAACTGGAGTACCCAGAGAAAACCACCAACCTGTCTCAAGTCACTGACAATGATCGACCCAACATTTTAATGGTAAATACATGGACCATCTCAAAATTATTTTGGTTTTACATGACACTTGGACAATTTCACATTATGTTTGTGTATTAGAAGAAAAAATTAAAAGCTAATATGATAGGTATACATCTTATTTGTAAAGAATAATATTACAATTCTACATATTTTTGTGCTGCTACATATTAAAATTGTGAGCGAGTGATTGGTGTTTATTGCCAAATGAGCTTTTTCAGTTATATCATGGTGAGAACAAGTTACATTCACCAGTTGGATTTGATAGTTCTAGCTCACTAAAACAATAGTATGCGTGTAGACACGTTGCTTCACTCGGACACTATCCTAATTCTGAGTCAACCAGTTTCTGCTCTTTCTCCTTAATGCTGCATGCTAGCGGAAAAGTTACAAATGTCAATTTCATAGTTTTTGGTTTAATGAGACTGGGCCTCGAACCCACAATCTACCACTCTCACTGGAGTAAAGCTGATGACCGTAACTGTAAATTACGGTCATCCCAAGATGGCGGACATGAAATGAGGTAAGAATTTTTTTTGTCGATTAAATTGTTTCTATAATGTATTTTAAATGACACATGCATTAATTAGTACGATAGTGATCTATGAGCTTTTTACAAGGAAATCACAAATTACGACTGAAAAATGTATAGGAAAGAGAAAATCCGATTTTGAAAAATCGCTAAGATGACCGTAACTGAAAACTGCAATTACGGTCATCTCAGTTTTCAGTTACGGTCATCTTAACGATTTTTTTAAATCGGATTTTCTCTTTCATATACATTTTTCAGTCGTAATTTGTGATTTCCTTGTGATAAGTTCATAGATTACTATCATACCAATGCATGTGCCATTTAAAATACATTACAGAAACTATTTAATCGACAAAAAAGATTCTTACCCGATTCCACATCCGCCACCTTGGGATGACTGTAATTGCAGTTACGGTCATCAGCTTTACCCCAGTGACTCTAGCACTCAATGCTAGCATGCCAACCATTACACCACAAATGCAGTATTCATATAGATTTGGTTATATTAATATAATCAGATATATATCAGGTCTTATTTACGCTGTTATTTTAGGCAAATATTATTATGAGAAACCCTTAATTAGTTTTCCCCTCTGAGGGAGAAAAAAGTTAAATGAATTTGGATTTGACTTGATTTATTGTCTTTAACGCCACTTTCAGCAATATTTCAGCTCTATCATGGCTACCCACTTTAGTGGTGGAAGAAGCCCGAGTACCCGGAGAGAACCACCCACCATGAGCAAGCAACTGGTAAACTTTATCACTTGCAGCTGAGAGTCGAGTGCACCCTTTTTTGTAATTTACAAAGCTGGGCGCGAACCCACGCCGCATTGGTGATAGGCTTGTATGAGTTGTTAAGTAATCCAACTACCTAACTCATTGAGCCACACGTGCCCTTCAAATGAATTTGGAAATGACATCATTTATAAACATGATAAATACCCAATTATAAAACATAAAGCTGAATTAATGTTATTGTAATTAATAGATTTTATTATACATGTAGCTACTTCCTGCTAAAATGTCACATAAAAATATTTCATAGAACAATGAAACGAAAAAGAAATAAAAACATACAGTAAAACCTGTCTAAACCGAACCATTTGGGACTGAATAATTTGTTTAGTTTTGACAGGTGTTTGGTTTACACAGGTTCAAATTACATAGACATTTAGTAGATGGGACTGTGAAATCTGTCTGGTTTAGGCAGGCTTTCGGTTTACTCAGGGTTTCACTGTATATCTAATTTAGTGCACACAACACGCTTCTGGAATAACCTTCATCAGGTACACTCATAGTGAAAAGATTGGAAAGACATATAATTCAAATGGGATTAGGGTTATGGTGTTTAACACCACTTTCAACAATATTTCAGTGGCGATCAGTTTTATTAGTGGAGGAAATGGGAGTACCCGGAGAAAACCACTGACCTGCCACATGTCAAATAATTTAAAGGTCTTTAGGAATGTAACAAAAATCGGGTCTGTAATGCAGAAATCGGTTCTACTTCAACCACAAGTTTCATGAATAAAAATGCCTCGGCTAGCTCAAATGTCCCGATTAATGTCAACAAATTTCTATGACAGGGTTCGGCCTGTGCTTTCGCTCCAGGACTTGTGGACACTACATGTATCCGATATCAATCACAAGAATAAGGGTCCATACTCAGGTTCTATGTCAACCAATTTATCGTGATTTGGTGACAAGGTACATAATGTATGACTGGGCTGAATGTTCATGTTCAGGGTATCTTCTCACCACTGGTAAATTTGACCAAAGGAGGTAAAGAGTATCCTTGGGATTTATTCCAAGACTAAGTCATCTATGTGACTAGGTCTAATCGCTTCAAATGTCCGTGTTTGGTGTATGAGAGTTGAAACCACTAAGTCACTCTCGATTAACCCTATTGGATGGAGGAGTTCCACTAGTATATTGGATATCAGAGGGTATCCTCTGATTGACAAGCTAATTTAGTTCTGTGAGGAAACCAGAGTTCCGGGTATCATCGTCTATCGAACGATCGCCAAGCTAATTTATTTATGTAGGGAAACTAGAGTATCATATATCACCACTAGGCGAACAATCGCCAATCTAATTTATTTATGTAAGGAAACTAGAGTATCATATATCACCACTAGGCGAACAATCGCCAATTGTTCGCCAATCTAATTTATTTATGTAAGGAAACCAGGGTACCGAATATCACCTGTATGTTCATCTATAACAAAAGTAAATAACGGTACTTGTATTCCGGAACTATTAATCAAGACTTCTACATTTATTATATTTTATTACACAAAATTCACATATACGAATCAACAGTTAAAATATGGCAGTATTTATCTTGTTTATCCCAACCTTTAATTGATCCTTAATCAGTTTCTTCTTTGTGTCTGAACGTATCTCAACTATAAAACTAACCACGGATGTCGACTTATGACCCAATTTCTCAAACTAGGAATCTTATCACTAATTGGACGTAATTGATCATTATCTGGTCTCTGGGTATTTATATCACCCCTCAAGATTGAAATCTCACAATATTCCCGACTATAAGGACTAATATTGAAATTACACAACCTAAATTCTAATAGTACACTATTTGACCTCTGTTAACCTCTAGATAGAAATTTTCCCAAATCACGCNTTTCTTTATACGTAAATTTCTGGAAACTATACCACCTACAGTGTGTGGCCAAAAGTATTCGCAAATGTAAAAATATCCCTATATATTCAACCAAAACCATATTTTTTCAAAAAATTATTGTGAAGTCATTTCTGGATAGATGCTAACAAATTTTACACCAAAATATTCGGAATTGTCTATATTTGATTGTTTATTTGGTCATTATGAGTTGTTTTTATTTGTACATAATTTAAACATGATTGTTAATTTTTAGGATTTATTTTTAGTTGAAATATATAAGAAAATCAAAGTCAATTTTTATTTGTTGTGTTTAAATTATGTACAAATAAAAACAACTCATATAAACATAACGAGCAAATAAACAATCAAAATATAGACAATTCCGAATGTTTTGGTGTAAATTTTTTTTAAATCTATCCAGAAATGGCTTCACCATAATTTTTTGAAAAATATTGTTTTGGTTGATTATATAGAGATTTTTTTACATGCCGAATACTTTTGGCCATACACTGTATATGTCGTGAACTATTCACTCCTTTTCCGTGTTTATTTTTCATTCATATTTTCCCTGGATTAAATGTACCCAAATCTCGCATATCATAAACGAACAAAAATGGGAACCAGTTAACCCCAAACTTTCAGATACCGGTACTTAGATGTTCATTTCAAACATGTCAAAAGTGAAATTTACATTGACATGTCACTGATAACAAAGAAGATTATGATGACTACAAATCTTTTTTTTTTTTTTACAAATAATCAAGATAATTTCTCAATTAATCAAAACATGGATTGACTGGATTCGTAATAATATTGACACTCGTTTTCAAGGGAAGATGTATGCATGTCTTACCATAGTCCGAGATTCCTCTGCCGTTCGACGACTATTTAGAACTTGCTGTTGTCGTTGAACGTCAGCGCGGTTCGGTATTTTAATTCGTTAAATTTAATTTAAACTTAAAATCGTGAGTGTTGTTAGGAATATTCTAGAAACAGATGCTGAATATGGTTTTATGGTAAGACTAGTCCGAGATTCCTCTGCCGTTCGACGACTATTTAGAGCTTGCTGTTGTTGAACGTCAGAGCGCTTGCCATAAACAAAACAGCGGATTTTCCTCACACACTCGAGAGAGGCACATTTCCACGTTTTGTGACTATCGGATTTTATTTTCTATCTATGCCGTCATCTTTCAGTTAGTATCGCGAGATCATGTTAAAAATAATGGAAGTGAAATGACCAAATCATCGGGTGTAAGGAAAAAACGTGCTGTAATCAAGTGTAACACCACTCTCTGAGGGTAAGATGGTCATGAATGAATAGAAAAATGATTGGTGAAGCGATATATAT
>MJUT01064003.1:1569845-1586354 GCA_002080005.1 Gigantidas platifrons
CCTTTAAGAATTGTATCAGATAGTCCTGCCCATCACCCTTTTTTTTAATCATATGAAATTCTTTTTAAAGTCTTCTTTTGGAACTACTTGCTCATTTGATACAAAATCTTGATATATTGGTCATTGGGTAGACAGACCCCTGTCGAATTGAATTGTACGCAATGATCCGTCCATCAACCATTGTGTAATCATTTTTGTCAACAATATCAGCTTTGACTTTGCAACTGTAAGCCATGTGTGACCATTTGGAGTCATTTTTTTTGGATCGTAAGGAAGGGCATTTATGAAACTATTTTGTTCTGTACACTGAAGAAAGTGTTGTACAATCATTTATTATAGTTAGTTGTTTTGAGGAAATAAACTTGCGGTTTCCTTGGAGGTGAGTAAAATGGTACAAATACAGCTTCAAGTTGCATACTTCCCCCCACTTTTCTATCTCCGACTAAAGTGGATGCTTAAGATAGAACATGTAAAACTTAATGTTCAGTTGCGTTGTTATTGAAAGCAGCTTTGATCCAGGTGAGCGATTACAGGCTCCTGTGAGCCTCTGGTTATCAATTAATCCAGATTGTTGTATTTAGATTTATCTATTCGAACGTAAAAATGCTTGTTTGTGGTTGTACAGTTCTAGTTTCTATTTAATTGATACATTTAGAAAAAGTAAAAGAATTAACATATTTTCCCTTGAAAAAAAATCGGTTCCGTTTTTTTTTTCCATATCGTTCCTTCTATGAGCGGGATAATAAACTAACCCCATGTCTAAGCGAAATAAAATTTTCGGATAAGTAATTAATGATATGTCGGATTGTGCCCAAAAAATATCTACTCCTTTAGGATCAAACTATTTTACTTCATTTTAGAGGTAGCAGCGATGGGTATGAAAACCATCTATGTATCCCGTAAGAAAATATATAATCAATAATTGGTGGCTTATGAAAAAAAACTATTTTGGATGAAGTTGTGTTTATTTTATTTTTATGTTGTATAATATTACGTGCCGACATACCATCGTTTTTTTACGGCAAAGATAACAAATATCGTGCTTCTCAAACCTCGAAACTTCATCTTAAGGGACCGACCATTTAACTTGCAGGGGGGTTATGCTTTTTTTTCCGTTCAGAATTTTTTTTCGGACAACACGAGAGTTAGAATATTTATTTTTGTTGTTGTCGCGCACAGCACGAAATTTCTTTTCCAGAATTTAACATTAGGTTATATGACAAACACTCTGAATCAGATTATTTTTTTTCCTCCACCAAAATCAGAATATTTTTTTAGAAAAAAAACATACCCCCCCCTCTCCCCTGGAAGTTAAATGGTCCGTCCCTAAGCGCTTGTATTATATGAACATTTTCCGTCGCTTTTTTAAGAACTTTAATACCTCCGCAGTCGTGCACCAAAAATAACAGTATTTGTGTTATATTAATTTTAATAATCTGTTAAAATATTTTTCTTGTGCACGACTGCAGAGGTGCTTACATATGTTAATTTCTTCGAAAACCGTCGAAATATAGTCAAAATTCCACGAACAAATCACGCTCATGACGTCACAATGACGTTAAATACGTACCGATTTTGTTGGAAAGAAGTTTTAACATCAAGCGATTATGTCGTCTGTAAAATAAAACACATCAAATTTTAATCAAGTATTTTCTCAAATTCATTATTCATTAAATACGAGGCCATATAGGGCTCCTATAGTCCAAGTCCCTTTTCTCGCATTGACGATATTGAAACCAGGAGGAAAACTCAGAGCATGCCATGCACTGAGTTTCCTTCCTGGTTTCAATGTACAAAAACTGTATTTATATTCAATACAATTATTTACAGAAACATTAGTTATTTACTGATAAATTTCATTCCTTGAAATGAATCATAAAATGTACATAAATTGTGTATAATGGTCTCATACGATGTACATATGCAATCAGAAAAGTGAATATATTGATTTTAAGGTCAGATCGAGGTTATAGATAAATCAATATTTAACAACCTCCACAACCCTCCACCAACAAAATATTGTGATACAATCATTTACCCTCTATACTCTAAACAACTGCTCAATTTGGTGTTGGTGGAAGACTGTGGAGGAATATAAAATAGCTAAAATGTACTTGAAATGTGTCGTTTATAGTCCATTTTTAACATTATCCGTCTAATTATGATGTCATTATATATATATAAATTATGACACCATAACGCATTCAATTTCACGGAAAGATATATTTTTTGAAAATGAGTTTACAATGTATATAACAATTAAATTAGTAAATTGTATTTATTCTATGTCAAGAATTATTTTTTAATAAAATGTGGGGCCAATTTTGCACCTTAAAGCCTCTCCCTCTTTTGTTCTACTTTGGGTTATTGTTTCCTTTTTTCTAGACAACATTCTTTATTCTTAGTAGAAACCAAAATGAAGCAAATGAACCACAGATTAACAGCTATATCATGGTACTTTATACAGCAACTCATGAAATATTTTAAGTAACATAAGAAAATTACCTGTAGACATTTTGGGAATAAATTTTAATCAGGGAGTAGACATTTTGGGAAAAAAATGTCTAATTAACCAAAATTGACCTGTAGACATTTTGGGATGACCCCAGATTAACACATTAAAGAGAAAATTAATTGATTCAGACCCCCCTGACATATTGCCCTTTTATTCACAGGTCGCACGCATAAAATTGCCCCTTTTCAGTTTTGCACCCTGCCCTTCTTAAATCCTAGCTAGAACACTGACAAGAATCACTCTGGACCGGACAGGTAAAAATTATCGGAGGCGGATATCAATTTGGCGCCAAATTTAAACATGTCTTTTGTGCAAAATACGAGAGGACTTGATTTAGGCTTTTGGTAAATATTGAAACCTTTGAAATGGACAAATATTGCAAGCTTTTTCATGATTAAGACAAATGGTTGAAAAGATCCACTAAAATTTGTATTTATCTGTGAATTTAAATAAAATACTTTGTTTTATTTATATAAACAAAACAAATTCCACAAAATGTTTACTTCAAAGCAGATTTGTTTTAACAATGTTCAGAAAAATATTAATATATACAGTTAGTTTGCGTTACTAAAACGAGAAATGGAAAATTGATAGCCCTTGGTTGAAAGCACCCATTGCAGGAAAAGCTTGATATTTTTTCGGTCCTGTGAAATTCTTTATTGAGCTTACTGATATTGCAGCTCTCCACAGTTGTTGATGGATATAAAAAAAACAATGTTTTCTGGAGCCTCTGCCCCCTGGACCCCCTACAAGGGCACTGCCTTTGACCTGTTGGTAGCCTTTATCGGCCCCCAAACCCCCGGCCGAAAAATGTCGGCGCATTTCTCCACCTACTTTTTGGAAATAGCCTGCTACTTCAAAACTTATTGAAAGCCCTGCTTTCAGCAATATCAAGGCGACCAGTTTTAATGGTGGAAGAAGCCGTAATACCCGAAGAGAACCACCGACCATGCATGGGCAAGCAACTTCCTGGTTTCGAGTCAACCAGTCTTTGTTCTTGCTCCTAAATACTGTGTGTTTAGTGTAGAAGCTCGCCATACAGAGGCGAGCACACCAACCATCATACCAATGATGTGGTAAATTCTTTAAATTAAATTTCTATAAAATGATACAGTTTGTTGATTTAGTATTGCATCTGTTCTTACTAAGGGAAGTGAAATAAACAGAAGTAAAGAGAACACAAAAACTGCAGACCAGGGACCGTTTCATATTCATTTTTTTGTATTGGTAGGAGTTATGCTTCATTGCTGAAGACCCCGACGTGACTGTAAAATGTGGAACAGCAATAAAAGTAGAATAACGTTTATTTGTGTCTAAATGTAAAGTAGATAGTCTCGGATGTTTATTTATATTCACATCCTTTCTTCCTAATTGGCTTTTTTTCCCTTCAATTTTTGAGTGATTATTGTATTGGTAGGAGTTATGCTCATTGCTGAAGACCCCGACATGACTAAAATGTGGAACAGCAATAAAATTTATTCTACTTTTATTACATTTGTGTCTAAATGTAAAGTAGATAGTCTCTGATGTTCATTTATATCCACATCCTTTCTTCCTAATTGGCTTTTTTTTCTTCAAATTTTGAGTGATTGTTGTTGAATGGCATGTGAGTACATTTTAAGCTATATCATGGCAAGAACAAGGTACATTTGAATCAGTTAATGAATATGTCTTCTTTGTACTAGACCAACATGTTGAGCTGGATTTTTAGTGCTGGGTCACTTAAAACACCAGTCTGTAGCTATAGACATGTCGCTCCACTCAATTTAGGGTCAACCAGTCTTTGCCCTTACTCCTTAATGCTGTGTGTTTAGTGGAGAAGCAGTAAATGTTAATTATATAGTCTTGTGTCTGACCCGACCAGGGTTCTAACTGACATCTATTGCATTGGAGGCGAACTTGAAAACTACTACAACGGTTCATTTTCAAAATTGAATTTCTTTAAAAAGGTACATTTTGCTGACCATGTATTACATGTCTTCTTACTGACAATAGAAGTGAAACAAGGAAGGGCATTATTTTTTGTTCAAGTGTGACTAACAACATATAGACAGTTAAAAAAAGAATGGATCTTTTTTTAGCATGTGAACATTAAAGAAGAAAAAAAAGGTTGTTCTTCACGGTTCACCGAACATCTCCTGAATTGCAGAGGTGGCATCTACCTTTGTCAAATACCATATAATACCAGTCATGAATAGATTGTTTGAGTATTATGTTAACCTGAATAGAATGAATGGGAAAAAATGGAAGGTTGTTTCCATAGTACGCAGCTGTCCCCGATTCCAGCTAAATAAACAAGGGCAAAACAACAACAGAAAAATCGGTCAAGTCTGAAATCAAACTTCGCTTTCCTAATCCTGTTATGGTCTCTGATCTTATGCATCAAATTCAAATGATTTGTTTATGGGAAACTTAAGTTTCCGAGCTTGAAACCAAATGCTGGAGGCATGGACAACAGGGGGTTCGATATACCACAAGAGGGGGTCAATATACCATAGCAGTTGCACTTGACTCACAACTTAAGACAAAAGGGGGTTTGGTATTCTATGGGAGGGGGTTAAAATACCATGGGTAGAGGGTTCGAAATATCATAGGTAGGGAATTCAATATATCATGGTGGGGTCAATATTCCGTAGTAATTTTACTTGACTCACTAGTGAGGGGACATAACAAAACTCTAAAAGTACAAATTAAACTGACATTTATTATTTTAATTAAAAAGTTATACATATTAATTACACCAGATTTTATAATTACAATTATTTCAATATAAAATTGCATAATACGATCTCCTCACATAGACAATACAAACACCACAATACTGTGAAACCTGTCTAACAGAACCAGGCTGGTCTGAACTATTTGTTTGGAATAGACAGGTGTCAGGTGTTGACAGGTTAAATATAAAATACAAAGATTTCAAATATTGTGATCCAAATGAAGTATATGTTCGGATTACAGAGTATTCTGATTTATTCAGGGTTCTGTATAGACAGGTTTCACTGTACATCTGACTGGAAATGAAACAGATTTATAAATAACACATTGAAATTAACATGGAAGATTTTAAGAAAATCCTATGATTGATCAATAGCTCATATCGTACTTACATTTTTCACAAATTTGTGCCGATTGGTTATTGATTTTTGGTAAGTTGAAGACAGAATTGTTGTGAATTTTTGCTGACAACAAATTCCACGGCCCCTATGTCTCTAAACCATACCTTACACTAAGTATTTTTTTTTACATATAAATATTGTAGTCTTAAAACAAAATTCTATTTACCGATCCTTCTTAGAATTAAACATGGGGGGAAAAGGTATACAAATTTCTCAGTGAAAATAGTCATGTTCTTCTGACATTTGAAATTTCACATGCAAGTTTTATGTGAAAATAATATGCATTACGCCATGCCTGACTCGAACTTTAATGTACATACATGTACATGTATAAAAGCTGTACTCAAAACACATGAGGCATTACATACACTATATAGCAAAGTTATGATTTTAATCATATACATAGCACCAAAGATTACCCACATTGTATAGTATCACTTAGAAATCCACGCGGACGCATGTTCATATCTCCAGAAGATACTTGAAATACAGAAAAGAACATTTTGGTTCATTAAAAAAAAACAGTAAAAAAAATCTAAACTTAGCTTAGATGTTAGGCTTCCGATCGTTAATATCATCTTGTCTGAGTGCAATAGAAATACAAATATCGAAACCTATAGATGTACCATATATCTGTGTTAATGTATGATTTAAGGATGATAAATATGTCATCTGAATGTGAATATCATCGATAGTGAAAAATATCAGCCTGCTTCACAGAATACAAAGTTTATGACTTGTTCGCTTCGCTCACTCGCCAACAAACTTCATATTCTGGCTCTGCAAGCTGTTATTTTCGGTATCAATCAATTCACATCCAGATAACATATACATATTGTCTGTCAGAGACATTTTGAGGTTTCCAATCATTATTATTATATGACTTCAGATAATGTCTTTTTCTGATTGGCTGATGTCCCTAGTAATGATCTTTATAAAACATTACAATCACCTTGTGGTTTTGTTTACCTTGTTGGAATGTTATAATCACCTGGTGTGACGTCACGCCAGGTGAATATAACATTCCAACAAGGTAAACAAAAGAAAATTTCGTGATCAAAGCTTATTTTAAGGGTGAAAGAAACATATAAAATGTGTCATATAATAAAACAATTAATGACTTTCAATTCGGTGGATACCAGGATTTATTAGCCCAAGAATAATATATTTACCTTGGCCCTAAGGAGCCTCGGTAAATATAATATTCTTGGGTTAATAAATCCTTGTATCCACCTCATTAAAAGTCATTAATTGTATAATATTGCCTGTCAGAGACCTCCTGCTATCTACAGATACAATTACATTTCAATTTTATTTTTATAGACTTACAAAATCACAGAAAAATCAAATGGATAAATACGTACTCAGGGATTATCTCAAAAGTTAAAAAAAACAATTTATAAAAGAAAATTGTCTTAGTACAAAAAAATGTATATTAAAGAAACTAGCCAAACTTCACTTATTATTATTAAGAACATTTTTTTTTAATATATTCAAAGATGTGACTCACTCACAAGAAGTAACATACCGACCAAACACAATTGTAAGAAAACATTCTCATTCAGAAATCGTTGAAACTTTTGAGATGATCCCTTAATAAAGTGAAGAGAAAAAAAATGGATATTTGATTCAACTCTTCTCCCTCCTAACCCCAAATTCCCTTTAGATGTATGTACCATATATTGCCATGTCTACAATAGGTGCCAAACAGTTAAGACTTTAAGTTTTACCTACCCACCCCCCCCCTCGTCGAAAAAATATTTATGGCATTCTCTTACCTCCCCCTAATATAGTACTATGTCTACTATAGGTGTCAAACAGATAGGATTTCAAGTTTCAACTACACCCCCTCCCCCCCTCTCTCTCAAAAAAAATCTTTATAGCATTTTTAACCCCCTGAAAAAAAAAAGACTTCTAAGATAAACATAACAGAATCCAAATATACAATACTGTACATCCCTTAATCATTCCATAAAATATTGAATCTGCATCTAATTTACAAATCAATGCTCTACATGCCACATACACATTCATACATGTAGACAAAAGAGGCATCAAAATACATCTAGAACATTAGGTAGTTCCATCTATGTATATGATCCACGGAATTTGGTTTTTGGGGGAGCAGAATCTATTTTTGGAATAAATGGAATATATTACTTGGCAGCAACAAAGCACATATTACAATTTGCATCAATATGTTATTATCGACGTCTGTCCATCGCTAGACTAGCACTCAAAATATAATTTATGGATTACAATATGTAATGTAGTTGGGTACGCCATACTTTGGGTACAGTGCACTTTGGCAGTACAGATAAATAGGTAAGGCCCTCAAGAGTAACTAACAATTGATGAATCTCACAGCTGTTGTTTCATGAACTATGAATTTCGCACACTGATATCTTTCAGTACTGTCAATCTGATGCAATCTAGAGTAATATCTAAGCCAATTGCTGAATTTTGGCATACAATATCATTTTAAAACTTCCAGCAAATAATTAATTTACCAGTTTACATGCTTCGGTTTTTTTAAATGCAATCCAGACCTATGGATATGGAATAAAATTGAAAATGGAATGGAAATCCAGGATATAATTCTGGTTTTACTGCATACCCTCATTGTATTGACTGGGGGTACCAGAAAAGTACAAGTTTGCAATTTAAACTGTATACCCTCCTTGAATTGACTGGGAGTACCAGAAAAATGTCAGCTTACAATTTAAACTGTATATCCTCAGTGTATTGACTGGGGGTACCAGAAAAGTACCAGTTTACAATTTAAACTGTATACCCTCCTTGAATTGGCTCAGGGTACCAGAAAAAAGCCAGTTTGCAATTTAAATAAAGAAAAAAAATAAAACATCTAATATATTTCTACATCCCATCAATTCTCTATGGATTAGAAATTTGAAAATATCATTTAATGTTTGTATGTTGGATTAATAAATTGAAAAAAAACAAAAAACTCGTCACCTTTTAACTGTCAACAATAACATCCTGTCAGAAACTAAATCACAAAATTAAGCCTCTATTTGATAACATCCTGAAGAAAAAAAAAAAAAACAAAAAAACATTTTTTCTTCAAGACTTGCAATTTTTGTCTTAAGACTGCCATCTTTTCACTTCTTCATCATGACAATCCAATTTTTAAAAAGAAAATATACATATATATCCTATTGGTTATTGCATTGTACCAAACACGGGATTGTGTCTACATATGCTTGGTCCGTATTCGTCATAATCTGCCTTCGTGTGACACACCTTGTAAAATTCAGGCTGAAAATAAAATAAAACAAAAGGTTGCTTAGCCTGTTAATAATAAGATCTTATCAAAACTACAAAGGAACTGAAATTTCACTCAGAGTTACTCAAGTGAGTGATTGATTGTTATTTAATGCACATGAGTAATTTGTCAGCTATGTCAATGCGAAAACTAGTCATTTTTCGATGAAATGATGATGTCGTGAGCAATTTGTCGGCTATGTCATGGCAGTAAGTCATTTTTGATGATGTCCGCTTTGTACAAGACCAACATACTTAGTTGGCTTTTTTTCATAGCGTTAGTTCACTGAAACAACAGTCCGCAGGTAGATATGTTGCCCCGCTTGGACACATTATCTTGATTCCGAGCCAACCAGTCTTAGCTTTTACATCTTAATGCTTAGATGAGAAGCAACACATACCAAATTTGGTCTTTGGTTTCACAAGACCAGGGCTAAAATCCATTATTCACCACTCGAGGCAAGCATTGTACAATTGTAGCTATGACTATATTATACTAAATTATTGACTTTTATCGTTCAATATTATACAATACTCAGAGCCTTCTCCCACTCAATTTGAGGTACGATAGACTATCATATAGTGAACAGCAACACAATCACTATACAGTCACAACTGCTTTAGTGACCACCTCTATTAAGTTACAGTAAAAACTGCTTTAGTGACCACCTCTATTAAGTTACAGTAAAAACTGCTTTAGTGACCACCTCTATTAAGCAATAACTTGTATTATGTGACCTTAATTTTTATTCCCCTTCACAGTACATTTCATATCAATTAAACCTGTATTAAGCAACCACCTGTCATATGTGTCCTTGAAAGGTCACATAAGACAGGTTTGACTGTACTATATTAATTAATCACTCATATCATTTTATTTCCTCCAACACTCTTGTCATCTCCCACGCCATTTGAAGTACGATTTATTGTAATCATTATAAGACTACCATATAGTGATTGATTGATTTTTGGTGTTTAACGCCACTTTCAGCAATATTTCAGTGACTGTAATGTGAAGAACAACAATAAAATCACTATATCTTAAATTAAAATCAAGTCATACGTGTTAGAGGCATCTCTGATTTTGCCTCTGTTATGACTTTTGAATAGATTTTGGGGACTAATCGGACAGAGTAGTATTTTTTGTATTTCACTTCATTTTGATTTTATCAAGAGTTTATTTAACCTGGATTTTCTCTACTCTAATTCTAAATGCGTCAATGTTAAATGACAAAACCACGACGATCAGAGAGACTTACTGTTGAGGCCAGCATACTACCACCAAACCATACTGCATACCGCTGCATATGATGTGTAATTACTTGTACATCTATTGGTTTTGGCTGGAAATTATATAAAAAACATTTTAATAATGGAAACAAATAGCAAACAAGATATTGCACGCTACGTCGTGCTAAGAATACCCCCACTTGTTCATTTGTAAGTCGCACAGTAAACAGGAAGTAGATGTGCGGTAAACCTGGAAAGGGGAGACACGGTACAAGTCACCATGCCAAAGCCATATATCAAATACAAAATCATTTCTTTCAGCAGAAGCTGAGATAACTGTTACAAAAGTTTTCATTACAGCAAACATGAAAAATTCTAAGTCGCACTGTAAACAGGAAGTAGATGTGCAGTAAACCTGGAAAGGGGAGACACGGTACAAGTCACCATGCCAAAGCCATATATCAAATATAAAATCATTTCTTCCAGTAGAAGCTGAGATATCTGTTACGAAATTGTGAACGGATGGACGGACAAGGTGATTGCAATATAGCCCCCTCTACGAGTGGGGGTATAATTAGCATGCTATAAGTGTTCAGCTTATCAGTACCACATACATGTACATATAGTTGATTAATTTTTCGCAGGATGCAAATTTCAGTTTATTTTCGGCCTGTTGATCACAAGCGCCTTTATAAATATAGACCACCAATATTAACTGAAAACTGAAAGTAATACCGAAATATCAATCACCAATTAAATTTGGCTTATGGTGTTTAACGCCACTTTCAACAATATTTCAGTTATATCGTGGCAGTCAGATTTATTGGTGGAGGAAACCAGAGTACCCGGAGAAAACCATCAACCTGTCGCAAGTCATCGACAAACTTTATCTATGAGATATTCTTACCTTAATTCTACCTTGACTAAGTTCTTCACTAATTTTTAATCTATTGTCCACGCCTCGCTTAACGTCTCTTTGAAGTTTTCTGCCGAAGTCTTTGAACATTGTAGAACCGCCTGATAAAACTATGTTCTGAAGAAAATAAAAATGTAAGAGTTAATGGCGTTTCTCAATAATTTATTAAAATTTTCCCTTTGACCTTTATACACTATAACATCTATTATCAAGCAACAAGTGTGGGTTAGGAGTACTCATTTTTCTCCTGACAAATTTTGTTTGATGCGGCTTGAAATGTTCACGGAAGTCAACAGAATTCAGTGATTCTCATATTCAAATCCCTTCAGTCAATGTGTAAATATAGATTCTCCTTCAGTTGCCCTTGGGTTACGATAATTCTCCACTCAAGAGAGCTAAATTAAGATTTTAACCACAAGCTGTCAGGCGAGTGGTTAAAATTTCAAATTTAACTCTTGAGAGTGGAGAAATATCGTAACCCACATGGGAAATTGAAGGAGAATTTGTTTCTCCCATTATTTAACACAGACTTTATTTCAAAATTTGATGCGGGGAAAGACACGACATTTTAATCCTGTAGAGGATTACAGATTTTTCCACCACTGGTTCAGCGGGGTTAAAACGTCGTAATAATGGGAGAAGTAGGATTTAACTTGAATGCAAGGATTGTGAATATTCAATCGATTATCACGTTGTCAAATACATTTTCAGTTTGAGTTATGTGATTTTTGTTTCATTACAGGATGAAACAGATGAGGATGTCATTATTTCTCAATATCGCCATAATTGATAAAAATGAAAAATACAAAGACTGAAAGATGCCTTTTATTGTAAACACATAAAACACAGTTTCATACAGCTTTGGACATAAGATAATATACATTTATTGCATGCTGGTGAAGGAAATATGAAAATTTTATTCACCCAAGAGTATCATATTCCCCGAAGTCAACCTTCACAAGGCGACTTCTTCGCCCGAATCGCCCTCCAACGTGAGCCCTGCCCATTGTCCAATCAAATTAATCTATTTATGGTAATTCATATATGAGGTATAATAATACATTTTATCTGCAAATTGGACATAATCCCTTTGATGTTTGTCACTGATAAAGTCTGGATCACCGAACTGACCTTGATCTACAAAAGTATTAAGTCAGTTCGTAACTTCCATGCGCAAATTTATTGGTCAATCTGACTGACGTAAAGCACATTATGATGTCACCGATAAAACGTCAGTTCTGAAGGCCTCAACAAACATTATCACAAATATCCTAGCTCATCCTATCGGATTAGCTGAGATATTAGCAAATGTCTATCTCGACATTCAAAATTGACGTTACTCTATATTAATTTCTCATACCATCTGAATGGTATTCCACTCCAATAGTGTATTGAGGAGCAACAGATGTAACAGTACCCTACCTTATAAAGACCTCTTCTCACATCTATTGGACAATTCTGTATCACATCATCTACTATCTCTGAGATAGGAGTTATAAAATCTGGATTTGAAAACTGAAATTAGGAAAAAAGAAAAGAAAAAGATCAGTATACACGTATAAGGAATAGAGAATAAACACTGTAATCACTACCTTGAATACTGACCGTCACCATCCTTGAATACTGACCGTCACCATCCTTGCGCTAACCCACTTGCCCGAAGCCTGTGACAAGTAAAACTGGATTCGGACAAGTGAAAATTATGAAAGAATTTGTTTGAATAGTAAGAATTTTTTTTTCTAAATTTGGATTTCGGGCAAGTACAAAATGTAGGTGATAAAAATTAAGGCACAGATTGTCCTTGGTGAGTATTCTATACCAGATATCAGAAAGCTTAACATCAGCACAGGGAAGCTCCATAGAGGAATCTACACATTATACATAAATGGGCACTCTACACAACCATTTACAGTATTTCTCATTCGCTCACTGAAATAGCAGTTAGCAGTCGCGAGTAGACATGTCGCTCCACTTGGACACATTATCCTGATTCCTAGACAACCAGAATTTGCTCTTACTCCTTAATGCTGCATTCTTAGCAGAGACGCAGCAAATACCAATTTTATATTCCTTGGTTTGACCCAACCAGGGCTCTATCCCATGACGTTCTACTGCACTCGAGGTGAGCACGCTAACCATTACACCACTGATGCGGTCTTATTCCTTAATGCTGCATGCTTAGCAGAGAAGCAGCAAATACCAATTTTATATTCCTTGGTTTGACCAGACTGGGACTTGAACCCACGATCTACCACACTCAAGGCAAGCACGACGACTACTACACCACAGATGAACCCACAATCTTACACTCGAGGTGACCACGCTGACTACTACACCACAGATGAACCCACGATCTACCGCACTCGAGGCAAGCACACCGACTACTACACCACTGATCAACTTACAATCTACCGCACTTGCGGCGACCACACTGACTACTACACCACCGATGAACCCACGATCTACCGCACTCGAGGCGACCACGCTGACTACTACATCACCGATGAACCTACGATCTACCGCACTCGAGGCGACCACGCTGACTACTACACCACCGATGAACCCACGATCTACCGCACTCGAGGCGACCACTACACCACCAATGAACCCACGATCTACCGCACTCAAGGCGACCATGCTGACTACTACACCACCGATGCGGCTGCCTTAAGTTACAACATACAGCATAACCTGTCTAAACCGAACCCCGTTGGGACTGAAGAATTTGTTCAGTTTAGACAGCTGTTTGGTTTACACAGGTTCAAATTACATAGACATTTAGTAGATGGGACTGTAAAGGCTGTCTGGTTTAGGCGGGTTTTCGGTTTACTCATGGTTCGGTTTAGACAGGTTTTACTGTATTACCTCGGGATGGAAGAAAATTTCGGGTCCCAGGAATCTTTCATATCCTACATCTACACCAAACTTTTGCTTTGTTATACTGTTAATTCCTTCATAATGTTTCATCCACTTTGCAGGGTCCTGGTCATACTTGGCAAATTCTTTAGCTATGTCTGGACATACATAGGAATATTTTTCCTGAAAATACAAAACAATTCTTTAGCCACGTCTGGACATACATAGCAATATCTTTCCTGAAAATACAAAACAATTCTTTAGCTATGTCTGGACATAAATATAAATATTTTTCCTGAAGATAACAAAAAATAACATTTTACAGAGATGAAAGCTGGAACAATACCCTATTATGTCATTGTTTTAAATTTAGTGTGGTTATGAAATTTGTGAAAGATTGTTTCTTTTATAATAGACAAATGGATTCAATTAATTCCATTTTAATTAGCATATCCTTGCAAATCTTCAACAAGTTAGGCAAAGGGAAATAATAACAATTGTACTAGAAAGTTATTTCCCTTAATCAAAGATGACAATGTCCGCTTTGTTCTAGACCAACACACTTAGTAGGACTTTATTGTGCTAGCCCACTGAAACAACAGTCCGCAGCACACAGATAGGCAAAGGGAGATAATATATGTTATTCAGCTATCAGACAGGGTATATAATGTGACATTCCCGGCTTAGGATCTATATTCCCTGAGGCGCAGCCGAAGGGAATATATATCATAAGCTGGGAATGTCACATTATATACCCTGTCTGATAGCTGAATAACAGATATATTACGGATTTAATCATTGCTTATTTTAATACAAAATCCAACTGTATTAAATAAATTTGCGTCTTATATTTTCATTTTTCGTAGCTCTAGATGTCTCTTTCTGTACCTTTGACGTCATTCCTCAATGAAGTCAAAATATGTGTCACGTCATTTTTCGCATATGGGGTGTCTCATGAAGGAAAATACTGTACTAAATTTCTAAATCAATACAGTTTCATATGTAGTAAATTTTATAAACTTTATAAATATAACATTAATATATCACATAGCAAAACAACGGATTTGGGAAACAGTTTCAATAATTTGAATGTTAACAAAACATAAATAAAACCTTGGTGTGGCCCCATGACGACGAAATTTTCAAGGCTCGACGTTTTGGTTATTTGTTATGGTACAGCCGTGGAACATAGGAGTTTGCTGAATCGATCAGGTATTTGTGATGGAATAAACCGTTATAATATTATTTTGTTCATACAGCCGTTTTGAGTATAAAAACAGTATTTAATTTGATAAAAAAATACATTTATTATTCAGTATTATGCCATTGATTCAGTGAAGCGTAGGTTTTGTCGTCCATGTTCTTATCGTTTTTGGGGAATGAAATATATACCCCGTCTGTTTTCCGAATATATGCTGACATTCAGGGTTGAAGAACCAATGAAAATTTGTGTAACAAACTAAATCCGTAATATTAACAATTGTACTAGCAAGTTATTTCCCTTAATCAAAGACGACGATGTCCGCTTTGTTCTAGACCAACACACTTGGTAGGACTTTATTGTGCTAGCCCACTGAAACAACAGTCCGCAGCACACAGACACATTATCCAGACTCCTGGCCAACCAGTCTTTACTCTTACTCAACAATACTGTGTGATTAACAGAGCAACAGCAAATATAAATGTTCATGGCCACTGGTTTACAACACTGATGCTATTAGTGTTTCCCAAGGTAAATTGAAGTTGAATGGACATTCGGTCCAGTAAAGGAGTACTAATTACTGGACCCAGCATCAAGTTTACAGGACATTCACATACTCCACAGAGGAGGTGCTCAGATTCCTACTGGTCATTTGGTCCAGTAATGAATAACCTTTTATTGGACCAAACCAATTTGTACTGGACATTGCCACATGTCCAACGGACCTTGGGAAAGACTGCTATTACAAGATGTACATATGCCTAAGATATTTTACTCCCAAACTTGTTAATTGCATTCTTTTTACGATCGCTCTGCAGCAGTTTGTTTTTTGAAAGGTAGGACATACTGTAGTAGGGAAAGCAACAATAAATTTTTCTAGCTTTTCAGAAGTCTCCCTGATTTTCCCTCACTTTGCCCTTAGGTCAATTGAGAGAGAAGTCAAGTCACCCTGTTTTTACTAAGTGTGGTGAGCCCTATGAATGAATGACTGTTGCTTAATGCTAATTCAGCAATTTTTCAGCTATATCATGGGGAGAACAAGAAGTGGATTTCTATAGTGCTAGCTCACTGAAACAACAGTCCGCGAGTAGACATGTCGCTCCACTTGGACAAATTAATCTGATTCCGAGACAACCAGTCTTTGCTCTGTCTTCTTAATGCTGTGTGCTTAGTGGAGAAGCAACAAATACCAATTTCATAGTCATTGGTGAGAAAATTCCATGACTTTTCAAGGACTTTCCATGATTTTTTTTTAGTTTTTCCAGGACCAACTTTAAGCAAACCGTCAACGAGTACAAGCGAAATCTTGAGTAATCACATTATTTATCATGTTCTAACCTTTGTATATGAGTATATAAGAAATTATCCATCATAAACAGCACACTTG
>MJUT01064006.1:59284-76631 GCA_002080005.1 Gigantidas platifrons
GGATGGATGGATGGATGGATGGATGGATGGATTGTACTATATACCATTAATTAATTGGATGTTTGATTTGTATCACGCACACACTCACACGTGTGCGCTCATGCGAACACATAGCAAGATCACATAGCCTAAAGCGTAATATACGATGAGAAATCGTTAATATACGACGAGAAATCCATTTCCTGCAAAACATATGGTCGATAGAATAGTTTATTGAGACTTTATCAAAGTGAATAATACGATAATACGTTGATGTTAGACATCAAGGTTAATATGTTTATATTACGCTTGTCGATTGATAATGGATGATATCTGGTGTAAGGGTGAAAGGGACACATTATCCTGATTCCATGCCAACCAATCTTTGCTCTTTCTCTTTAATGCAGCGTGCTCAGAGGAGAAGCAACAAATACCAATTTTATAGTATTTGGCTTGACCCTACCAGGGATCGAACACACGAATCTACCGCACTCATGGTGAGCACGCTAACCATTACACCACCGATGTGGTTAGGAAAATTTACAAAATCAGAACATAAAAGAAATTACCATTGGCATCAACCTTTGCAAAGTAAGCATCATAATCTGGTTTATCGAGATGATGGTCGTTATTCATATCGTAGTCGTCGTACAGGACGTGTGCAAAGTCATGAAGTTCGGGATTTGAGGAGGTAATATGAACGGTATATTCATGTCGACTCACTCTTCCGTCACCTAGGAACAAAAACAAACAAAATATTGCTTGAGACAATTACAGTATGTTGTTAGTTTCTCATTGATATTTTTTAGAAAGTTTTATGCAATTCATAAATAATCCATTCATTTCTGAGGATATTATTTTGTTTTTCATAATTCTCCTCCTCACCCCTCCAAAAAAAATAAGTGACTATTATGATCCTTGGTAGATGTACATGGTTCAAATCTCCAAAACAAAAACAACAAGTTTTGAATGTTATCTAGGGAACATTTCTAGAATATTACGGTTCAAATGGGTATGGTTCCATTGAATCACATTGAACTTGTTAATGGACAACAGATATACGACGTCAGGGTTCTACTCGAAGACAAGGTCAGGTGACATAGATAAAAATCGTTTTCGGACACCACTTTCCGATAATTATGCTTATCATTTTGACCTTCCACTTACCATTGCGTACAATTTTGCGTATTTTGCGCTAAAAAAAAATTCAAAAGGTGTTCAATTTCGCTGAATTATCCGACATTTATATATTTCAGGGACCGCGTAATCAGCGTGCATGCAATTCCATTGTACGACCCTTTAAAAACTGTGATATATGTCATGATTCCTAATATAATATATACATATATGTAGGTGGGGCTATATATATTTTCCAATTGTTTGTGAGGAGCGTCGTGTTCGATCGTGATCGTATCGTAGTTGGATTTACAACTACCTGTGTAATCAGTGCCTACCACGTCGTGAGTTTGAATACCGCACATAAGAGAAACACATTCTCCTTCTCCAACCAGTATATTGCGATATTTCTCCACTCTCGATTGCTAAATTTTCAAATGTTAACGCTCTCGCTAAGTCGCGAGTGACGAAATATCGTAATACACTGGTAGACGAAGGAGAATCTTTACATAATAACGAATCAATGTCACGTGATGTGACGAAATAAGGTACAAACCGTCAGTGTCGTAGACAACAAACACGTGATCTAATTCTGTTCTGGTGAAAATTCCATCATGATCACCGTCAGATGTGAAAAACATCGCCATGGCTGTCTCATTGTAAGGTTTAAAATCTATGCTATAATGTGAAAGATGATTAAATGTCATAAAAGAAAATATGGTTCCCAATGTCTATAATCTAGGTTTAAATTGAAATAATCTGTTGGAGATTTGTACTCTTATTGGCTTGTTCCCTTAAATTCACTCATCGTGAATTGCAATTAAACTATCATACATGTAGAAATGGCAAGAACAGCATACGTATGGATTTTAACACTACAAAAACATTAAATATCTGCACCATTGTAAACTTTTTTCCGCTCCATTTCATTGTTTTTCTCCGACTCATTAATTTATGAATCCATCCCAATTTAAATTGGCGCTTATAAAGGAGGTTATTTTTCAATATATGATGTTTTAATGTAGAATTGAAAAGTTGAGATAACTCTATAAAAACGCATTTAAAATGGAAATCGATCGCAATATCATTCGTGTATACAAATACAAAACTAACTTTGGTATAAAATGCGATATTTGCATTATGCTATTATAAAAATAATATATGTTAAGAACAATGAATGTCTACGCCAAAATATTTTTTTATTCCAGAATTAGAGATTCAGAGAGCTGTCCCTATCCGTCAACCTGGCAACGACTGACCAGCTCTGTGGGTTTGAGCCCGGCAAATTCACCTGTACCAGATTAGGTGTATCATATAAACTTACTGTTTAGCGATGGAAAATCATAAAACCGAACCTATTAATAACATATACAGCATTGTTAATAGGAACTATAACCTGACACCCCGTCCCCCACCGCCCCTTTTTCTATCGAGAGAGCTGTCCCTACCCGCCAATCAGGGGACGCGCTGAGAGAGCATCTCTGTGGGCTTGAGTCCGAGAAACATTCACCAGTACCAGATTACGCACACGTGTTACATCTTCTCTTCTTTTGGTATACATTATAACATCGATGATTACATACTGCTGCATGCGTGGATCTGAAAATATTGCAGGTCTTTTCAATTTATATCATATAAACTTACTGTTTGGCGCTGGAAAGTCCTAACACTGAAGCTATTAATAACAGATACAGCATTGTGTGTGGTGGTGATCAGTGCTTGATGGTGAAATAAAATGAACTAACTTTAAGCTGCCTGTGGTATGCCACTGATAAGATTGATCATAAATAGATATATGTTCGGAAACCTACATGATATATCTGTCTATTTCCCAGACCGTTTATAATTGGACCAAGTAATTTACATGACTTCCCCCATGTATTGTGAGACAGGTTTTTAAGAAGATTTGAAGAAAGGACAAGAGGACTAATTTAAAGGCTACAAAGAAAACTAAAGATACGGTGATCGAATGACTGATTACACACATACACAGTAGACAAAAGAAAGGACAAGAGGACTAATCTAAAGGCTACAAAGAAAACTAAAGATACGGTGATCGAATGACTGATTACACACATACACAGTAGACAAAAGAAAGGACAAGAGGACTAATTTATAAAAACTACCGCAGAAAACTAAAGATTGGGAAATAGGACTTCACTAAAAGCCAGGCGTGAAATGGGAAAGGAGGACAGGATTGGGACTACGGCAAATGAATCAGATCCAACAAATGGAGCATATCCGACAAATGGAGCATATCCGACAAATAGAACATATCCGACAAATGGATCATATCTAACAAATGGAGCATATCCGACAAATGGAACATATCCGATAAATGGAGCATATCTGACAAATGGAACATATCCGACAAGTGGATCATATCCAACAAATGGAGCATATCCGACGAATGGAACATATCCGACAAATGGAGCATATCCGACAAATGGAGCATATCCGACAAATGGAACATATCCTACAAATAGAGCATATCCGGGGCCAGCTGTGACATAGATATACCGTAACGATGGAATGGTGAACCTAAGTATTACTAACACACAAATATTAAACTTTACTGCAACACACGGATATTACAAATGTCATCAGTGGTTCATTATCGGATTGGAAGCAAAACCTTCAAATATTATTACATTATCCTGATTCAGACCCAACTTTTCAATATTTGATCTTGCTCTTTAATGATGAGTGCTTAGAAGAGAAGCAACAAATACCAATATTATAGGGGTCCCGGGTGGCTCAATGAGTTAGGTCGGTGGATCTAACAATTCATACAAGCCTATCACCAATACGGCGTGGGTTCGCGTTCGTCTTTGTAAATTACAAAAAAGGTGCACTCGACTCTTAGTCGCAAGTGATAAAGTTTACTAGTTGCTTGCCGATGGGCGGTGGTTCTTTCCGCGGGTACTCCGGCTTCCTCCACCACTACAACTGGTCGCCATGATATAGCTGAAATATTGTTGAAATTGGCGTTTAAACACCAAAAATCAAAATCAAATCAAATACAATCTTATAGTCTTTGTATTTATCCGACCCGTGCTTGAACCCACAATCTATCACAGTCGAGGCGAGAATATGCATGATTGCTATTACACCATCGATGCGGAATTGAAAAATTGGCATTACATTTACAAAGTTCGTTTCATGTTTACCATTAATTAGAAGCAATTACCAGATTATTCATTTCAGTTGATGCATGAAATCGGTAAATAGATTTTGTCAAAACAAAATGCTCGAATAAAGACAACTCCATTTCAAAGAGCGTTTTTCTTGTATTGTGATTTAAGTTATCGTTCGTTTCAATCTAATTAAATATAGATTTTAGTTTGATCCTTTTTTACATTTCTTCTACGGCATGACACTAGCAACTAACAACATCCCGATTGGCATGACACTAGCAACAAACAACATCCCGATTGTCATGACACTAGCAACTAACAACATCCCGATTGGCATGACACTAGCAACTAACAACATCCAGATTGGCATGACACTAGCAACTAACAACATCCCGATTGGCATGACACTAGCAACTAACAACATCCCGTTTGGGGTCGTGTCAGGCTGCCTTTCTTTCATCTTTGACCGGCCAATCCTACATGTACACGTTAATGAACAATTACCATTTAATGGGAGCGAGTGATTGTTGTTTAAGAAATAAATCATGGAAGCCAGAATGTGTTGGGAGTTTTAACATGGATTGGCGGATATTAGTATTTTATCCCGAGTCACAAGCGAGGGATAACATTTACTAATATCCACCAATCCATGTTAAAACTCAAAACACATTCTGGTTTCCATGATTTATTTCGATTCTGATATGTCTAAGAGTACAAATACGGTAGTATACTTTGATTGGAAGACGGTAATTTATACATACGCTTGCGGAAAATGTCGCACAGAATTTATGTAACTCGAATAATACTGCGCCCTCTATCGGCATTATGCGGGTCACCATTTATGCTGCCAATGGAAACGTCAGTCACATTCATCGGCGCATGTGCTAATGAGATAATACGAAGAAATAATTCTGGGTTTTTTTAACAAAGGGAAAGAGTGAGGTCATGTTAGAATTAACCTCATTTATTCAGCTATTTCATGGCGAGAACCTTGGTGTGTATAATGTTTTAATATATTTAGTAGCCTATCAAGTGAGTGAGTGATTGTTATTTAACGCAAACTCAGCAATTTTTCAGCCGTATGTTATGGTGAGAACTAGTTAATTTTCAATGATGTTCTGTGGATTTATCAAGAGCACGAGATGTGAATCTGCCGGCGTATCTCCTCTTAAAGATACGTATGGTCTTACATACCCGGAGAGCGAAAGAAAAGGCTAATATTTTAAATTGCCAATTTTCCTCAGTTTTCACCAGCAATGAGGATATTAAACCATCCCTGATAAAGGGTAGACTACACACCCACGGATGGACAATATTCCTATTAACGGTACTGAAAAAGGTGCTCTGAAATTATTGAGCAACCAAAACATACACAAAGAAGCTGGTCCAGATGAGATTCCAACAAGACTTCTCAAAGAGCTTGCACCATACATAGCTGAAACCTTCACAATATTTTTCAAGCATCCATTAATCAAGGCACTATATACCACTAGATTGGAAAGAAGCCTTTGTTGTACCAATCTTCAAGAAAGGAGATACATCCCGTGCCTCCAACTACATATTGGAGCATATAATTTGCAGGAGAGTTACCAAGCACCTTGAAGCCCTAAGCGACGCTCAACATAGGTTTAAAAAGAACCTTCTTGTGAGTCCCGACTGATCCTCACAATTCAGGACTTGGCAAATGGTATTGATCTTGGTGAACAAATTGACCTTATTTTGCTTGACATTTGATAAGGTCCCCCACGAGAGACAACTTTACAAAACTGAGTACTATATGGCATCATCGGATCGACTCTTCGGTGGATTAGGGACTTTCTAAGCTCCAGAAACCCGATAGTAATCGTAGATGGGAAATCATCACACACTGCACCTGTCCAGTCAGGAGTGTCTCTGGGAGATGTATGTGAGCCACTCATGTTCCTCCATTTTATAAATGACCTCCCGGACTACATACAATAATCTACAGTTCGTCTATTTGCAGATGACTACGTATTATACAGAAAGATCCACAATGAAGCTGACTTAAAACTACTACAGGCTAGGAAAATATATGAACAACTTACTCAGATTGGAGTCTGACTGACAAATGGAGTTTCATCCTAGTAAATGCCAGCTTCTACGTGTTATCAACAAACGTAAACCACCTCCCACAAGATATGACATTACTGGGCATAAATTGGAATTAGTAGACTCGGCTAAATATTTAGGAGTAACAATCCACAAAACCATCAATTGGAACACGCACATCTAAAACATTACTAAAAAGGCCAATTTGAGCAGGGTCTTTATTCAAAGAAACCTGCAACACAAAGAACAAATGGGGATGTATGCTAAACAACGCTAGTAAGACCATTGCTTGAGTACTCATGCACAGTTTAGGACCCATTTACCAATGTCAACATCCATAAATTAGAAAGTGTACAAAGACGTTCAGTCCTGATTGTAATGAACGATTATCGACAAACTAGTAGCGTAACAACTATGCTAAACACACCACAGTGGCAACCATTAGCCGAGAGGACAAGATGTAAAGCTGTTATGATGTACAGAATTGTAAATGGCCTCATAGCAATACCACCGCTTGAACTAAATACTACATCATCCGTAGCTAGAGATCACAAAGCACGATTAATTGTCCCATACGCCAAATCTTAAACCTACAAATGCATAGGCGTTCCTTCTTCCCAGACTGTATAAGGATATGGAACAGCCTCCCACAACCATTGGCGGATAGTGCCTCTCTGCATGCTTTCATTCAGGCTGTACTGAGCTGCAGTATCCCATAATCGCACCATCAAACTGTTTTAACTTACATCTGTAAATATTTTTTGCACCTTTGTTGTCACACCCAGTATGGGCAATAGTGCGATAATAAGTCAATTAGAGGACATCACTGTATTAGCAGAGGAAGATGATGACGAGGTCTGCTTTGTACTAGATCAACATGCTTAATTTGATTTTTGTAGTGCAAGCTCACTGAAACAACAGTCCACGGATAGACATGTCGCCCCAGCCCCACATATTATCCTGATTCCGAGCCAACCAGTCTTTGCTCTTTCTCCTTAATACTTGGTGCTTAGCGGAGAAGTAGCAAATACCAATTTTGTAGGTTTTGGATTGACCTATCTGCGGCTCTAACCCACGATCTACCGCACTCGAGGCTAGCACGCTAACCATTACACCACCTATGTGGTAGCAGCCCATCGATGATTGGTCGGTAAAACATATGAAGCCTGATCAGGAACTGACCATTAAAAACAAGATATAACAAACATATAATTTTATTAAGAATTGGGTTAGAATCTAATGAGGGGCTGTGGGTTAGAATCTAATGGAATCAACCAGGACAGAATCTAATGAGGGCCGTGGGTTAGAATCTTAATGGAATCAACCAGGACAGAATCTAATGAGGGCCGTGGGTTAGAATCTAATGGAATCAACCAGGACAGAATCTAATGAGGGCCGTGGGTTAGAATCTAATGGAATCAACCAGGACAAAATCTAATGAGGGGCTGTGGGTTAGAATCTAATGGAATCAACCAGGACAGAATCTAATGAGGGGCTGTGGGTTAGAATCTAATGGAATCAACCAGGACAGAATCTAATGAGGGCCGTGGGATAGAATCTAATGGAATCAACCAGGACAGAATCTAATGAGGGCCGTGGGTTAGAATTTAATGGAATCAACCAGGACATAATCTAATGAGGGACCGTGGGTTAGAATCTAATGGAATCAACCAGGACAGAATCTAATGAGGGCCGTGGGTTAGAATCTAATGGAATCAACCAGGACAAAATCTAATGAGGGGCTGTGTGTTATAATCTAATGGAATCAACCAGGACAGAATCTAATGAGGGCCGTGGGTTAGAATCTAATGGAATCAACCAGGACAGAATCTAATGAGGGCCGTGGGTTAGAATCTAATGGAATCAACCAGGACAGAATCTAATGAGGGCCGTGGGTTAGAATCTAATGGAATCAACCAGGACAGATGAGGGCCGTGGGTTAGAATCTAATGGAATCAACCAGGACAGAATATAATGAGGGCCGTGGGTTAGAATCTAATGGAATCAACCAGGACAGAATCTAATGAGGGCCGTGGGTTAGAATCTAATGGAATCAACCAGGACAGAATCTAATGAGGAGCCGTCCTGGTTGTATGTGGTTGGTTTGACAACTACCTATGCAATCGGTGCTTATCACCACCAACATTGTGAGTTCGAATCCTGCTCATGGCAATTATTATGTGATAAAGTTTGCCAGTGATCATGACTTGTGGCAGATCAGTGGTTTTCTCTGGGTACTCCTGTTTTCTCTACCAATAAAACTGACCGCCACCATATGACTGAAACATTGTTGACAGTGGCGTTAACACCATAAACCACCACAACAAAATCTAATAGAATCAGCTAGGATATAATAAATGGAGTTAATAACAGGGATGTAAGAAAATAAAACAACTGAAATCAATGAAAAATAGCTGAAACCCTCCAAATGGTCATTTCTGACCATGTCCAGCAACTTTCTGAAAACAATTTTCAGAGGAGAATAGCTGAAATCAAATTAAATAACTGAAACAATCATCTCTGTAATAAGAAATTATGTATCTAGGAACTGATGAAATAAATCTGGAGACAGTAAGTAACAGAACACATTCACAATAATATTTCAAAAATTTAATAAAAAATAATAAAAGAAATATACAGTCGAACCAGGTTATGTCAATTACGATAAATGAATAAATTGTCTGGAATAATTTGTTTTTATCTTTAATGTACACATGTATACAGATAAATATGTAATTAACAAGAAGAGTATGTCAGAAGTTATTGTTCAGATAAGTTATATTTAAAGCCTGCATGTAAAGACAACAAATACAACACAAGCTTTTGTGAGATTTGAAGCACATAATGTTCTTAACAATGTTCACAGATACTTTGCATGTAAATCAACAGAAATCAATGTTCGATCAAAAAAAAAAGGTAATGTGGTCAATGACTACAGAGATTGTTTAAAGAATTGAACCGTGGTAGCTTGAACTCACAGAGACTGTCAGAAAACATAACCAATTGAACCTTGGTAGCTTGAACTCACCGAGACTATCTAAAGAATAAAAACATAAACAGTTGAACCTCGGTAGCTGAAACTCTGATAACCTGAAGTTATGAAAGTGACCTTGACATTGGTGCTAATTTAAATTGTGATTTCATTTCTTTTACAAAATTGCAAGAAGTCTTTAGAAATGGACATTAATGCAGTGCCGTCTGAATGCATGACCACTCTGGGCAGTTGCACGTAGGCCCTAAGAGCAATGGGGTCCCATGCTAATCTATGTATGATATGTACAGCATTTGTTATTTGTGACAAATAAAATATGTTTAAATTAATTAAATGTGTATAGCACGTTTTTTAATGTTTAAACGCCGATTTTGTAGCATTACAATAAATACATGTTTAATTTTATCGACCATTTACAGTTCTATTCCTGTGAGTGGTCGTGCAGGTAGGGACCCCAATGCACAGCTATAATGCTGCTAAGATGGCCCTGCATTAATGTTTAAACTGTAATGTTCATTTCACAAATTTGCTAATAGTAATAGACCATTTGTACATTTCTGACTTGATTCTAAAGTTATATGTCTTACACATTTTAAAGAGTTATTTAAGGATTGATCTCAATTTTTTTTTTGGTTCATGAAGAAATAAACTCAAAAATGTGGTACACACTGTGTAACCCGTGAAGCGAAGCAAGGGTGTGTACCACATTTTTGAGTTTATTTCGAATGAACCGAACAAAAAATTGTGATCAATCCTTATAAATTAATTCCTAATTAATTTTTTCTTGTCCTAAAAATATTTTGATGGATAATAATTGCTTAAAAAGAAATAAAATTAAAAATTTTCCCAATTGAGACCCCAACATGTGACTTCCGGTTAAAATTTGTGTTTATGGAAAATAACATTAATTTTGTTATCCCATCAAAATCTCTTAAACACATCAAATTAATTTATTTCCCTTTAATGTGAGCAAAAGAGTCCAATTTCATACAAAGTTCAATGAACATGACATACACTTTTCCCATAATGCGTACAACATCTTGATGTTGTTTATAACAACTTGTGAATTTTCTATGAAATTATTCAGATTTTTTAAAAAGGTTCAAATATCTACAAGTTCAATGAAAATTGTATTAAATTTTTCTCCTTTTCTTTCCTCAGAGTGCTAGAATAATGGACACCATATTGCCCGTCGTAAGGGGAATAACTCCTATTAAAAAATGTATAATTTTAGAATCAAACTGGGAATGTACAAAATATCTATTCTTTCAAAAATTCCAAAATGTAACTAGACCTCGACATTGATATTTAAATTCTGATGTTCTTTTCACAAAATTTAACTAGAGGCTCAGTGGGTTGAACCTGTGTCGCTCACCTTTCATCCTGCTTTGAGAAAACTTAATACACAGCCGTCCATACATGTAGATGCTTCCTACCAAGTTTTGGTTCATATAGCTAAGCAGTTTCAAAGGAGAAGATTTTTTAGAAATCGATCAGAAACAAGAATTGCATGTGGTGGCCATGTTTGCTAACCGATCGAGACGAAATGAGCAATCTTCATAGAGGACATTCCATAGATGATTCCTACCAAGTTTCGGTGGTAGCCATGTCTGTTAACCAATCGGGACGATATGAGCAATCTTCATAGAGGACAGTCCATAAATGCTTCCAACCACGTTTCGGTTCATTTGGCCGAGCGGTTTCAGAGGAGAAGATTTTTAAAAATCAGCCAATCAGAAACAAGAATTGCCTGTGGTGGCCATGTTTGGTAATGGATCATAACAAAATGTGCACTCTTTAGAGAGGAACTTCCATAGATGCTTCCTACCAAGTTTCAGTTCATTTTGCTGAGGGTCTTCAGAGGAGAAGATTAAAATGTGAAAAGTAAAGGGATGACAGACGACGTACACCAAGTGATGGCAAAAGCTCATTTTGCCTTTGGCAAGGTTTGCTAAAAGGAATATTAAAATGTGAATACCTACTTGTAATGTATAGAATAAACAGGTTACACTATATCAACATTACTTCATTTCTAAGGGAGATAATGGCAAGAGTTATCTTTCTATTAACAGAGGAGAAGATTTTTTAGAAATCAACCAAACAGAAACAAGAATTGCCTGTGGCAGCCATGTTTGTTAATGGATCGGGACAAAATGAGCAATCAATATAGAGGACCTTCCATAGATGCTTCCTACCAAGTTTCAGTTCATTTGGCTGAGGGGTTTCAGAGGAGAAGATTAAAATGTGAAAAGTTAACAGACAACGGATGCCAAGTGATAGCAAAAGCTCACATTGCCTTTGGCAAGGTGAACTAAAAATGTAAATAAATGATATTTATGACAAAATGTTGTTTTTTTAATTTCTATCATATATTAAGACAATATAAATTTGAGACAAATATTGATGCAAAAAGATAGTTATCTCAACAAATATTCTACTGGAAAATTAATTTTGATCACAACAGGTGTCCTATATTTAAATCCTATTTTTAGCATTTCTATAATGGGAATTCATTGATTCTATGACGAAATATTGCATCCTGTCAAAATCACAAAATTTCATTAAAAAATTATCTTCCGTGCATCTCGTTTAAAAGACAATAATTTTGCTTACAATAATATTTTTAAGTATAGATCTAATATCATATTAAAAAAAACTCATCTTAGAACAAATAACAAGATTCGACTTCTTCATAACGGTAACACAGTAACAAAGTAACACACACACACACACTTATATACATTGTATATATCTATATATTCGAAATAATACTAAAATATTTCATTGTAATCAACAACAAAAAAACATGGTGCATTTACAACCTTTGTGTGATATTATAACTATTTTGCAAATGTTTTTTAAATTTAATTCGCTACCTAAAAAGTATTGCATTTTCACTGGGTGGTTCTTTTATTGCTCTGAGAGTTTAAAATAAAGTTTGAGGACAAAATACACACCAGTGAAATTTTACACTGAAATCTTCAGTGGAATTCCAGAGGATTTCCAAACAGAATTCCACTTTATAGTAATTTTGCCCAAATTCTGTAGTAATTATCAGTGATATTCCAAAATGAATTTAAACAGAATTCCACTTGGCAATTCTGTCAAAATGTAACTACTTTTCCAAAGGAATATGAACAGAATTTCACTGGTTTTTCTCCAGAATCTGAACAGAATTTCACTTGAATGTATTCCAGTGGATTGGACAGATCAATTCTGTCATAATTTCACTTGAATGTATTTCAGTGAATTTGACTACTGGGAAATTCTGTCAAAATTTCACTGGTTTTCCACCGGAATCTGAACATAATTCCACTTGACAAAATATATAATGGAACAACAAGACAAAACTACAATACTTCTCAAAAGTGGCACAGTCCATCACTAGATATTTAAAAAGTGGCACTGTCCAATACTAGATATTTAAAAAGTGGCACCGTCCAATACTAGATATTTAAAAAGTGGCACAGTCCATTACTAAATATTAAAAAAGTGGCATAGTCCATTACTAGATATCTAAAAAGTGGCAGTCCAATACTAGATATTTAAAAAGTGGCACAGTCCAATACTAGATATTTAAAAAGTGGCACAGTCCATTACTAGATGCTTAAAAAGTGGCACAGTCCAATACTAGATATTTAAAAAATGGCAGTCCAATACTAGATTTTTTAAAAGTGGCACAGTCCATTACTAAATATTAAAAAAGTGGCATAGTCCATTACTAGATATATTAAAGTGGCACAATCCATTACTAGATATTTAAAAAGTGGCACAGTCCATTACTAGATATTTTAAAGTGGCAAAGTCCATTACTAAATATTTCAAAGTGGCACAGTCCATTACTAAATATTTTAAAGTGGCATAGTCCATTACTAGATATTTAAAAAGTGGCACAGTCCATTACTAGATATTTTAAAGTGGCATAGTCCATTACTAAATATTTTAAAGTGGTACAGTCCATTACTAAATATTTTAAAGTGGCATAAATATGAATATACACAAAAAATACACCGGCTATTAACAAATCAAAATCCAGGATTCTTATACAAGGAGTAATAAAACAAAAAATTATCCAGTCAATACAATTTGATTGCTCAAATAGAACAAGTGCAGGATAAAGTAGTATATCACACCATGTAATATGTTACAGTATGAAAGACAACAAAGGGAAGTTTGCATGAAGTGCTAATATATGTAGCAAATCATTGTAAATAATAACGTCTATTCATTTAATCCTAAAACAAATTATATAACAGTTAAAAAAAAAAGAAAAAGAAAAAAAAAATACTAGCAAAAATTACAAAACACAATGCTTTAATTTTGTACATGTGATAAACACCATACCATTCAATACAAGAGATTTGAGTTCATTTTCATACAAGAGAAAAAGAGCCGTGATCAGTAAACAAGTACAATTTTATTGCTCTGACCAGTGACAGACATTAGCATGTATTGTTGTTCTTCACCAATTAATCACCATCAATTTTACAAGTGTAAACAAGAGCACCGCCCACAGGAGCTGGACGCTCGACATTTTCGTATCTGATATTAAACTGCAAGCAATTTACATAATTATTGAGAAATTGCATTTTTTAAAGAAATTCTAAGTCAAAAAGGGGGAATAACTCAAATAAAATGCTGGATGGAGTTGTCTTCTCTTGTCAACAGATTTGGGTCAACACTTTCTACAAGTGTATTGAGTTTCAAGTTAATAGCATTGATAGATATTGAGAAATTTTAATTATACTAAAAAAATATCCCTAATTTCTATGTACTATGTCAAAACAAGGGCAGATAAATCTGGATATACATATCACAGGGTCATCTGCCTTGTTGTAATTGGTTCCTCTTTTGATAGTGAAGAAGTATTCCAAGTTTCAAATGGATACCTTTGATAGTTTTTGAGAAACTTAACCTAAAACTTGACCGACCCAGACACTGACGCTGCCACCGGAGTGACGATAATAGCTCGACTTTTCTTCTTCGAAAAGTCGAGCTAAAAATGCATTAGAGGGTTAATTGTTAGCGTGTGGTAAATTGTTCCTTCGAGCCTCGGTGGAATCAAAAGAAAATCACAACCCACCCATACTATAATTCAGAAAACTTAATGCATTTATCAGAGTAATTGAGCCATGGAAAGTCAGGTGACATGCATCTGGTCAGTGGACCATGAAAAAGGTCAAGTGTCATGTGTCTGGTCAACGGACCATGGAATGGGTCAGGTGACATGTGTCTAGTCAATGGAACATGCACAGGGTCAGGAGATATGTGTCTGGTCAATGGACCATGGAAAGGGTCAGGTGACATGTGTCTGGTCAACGGACCATGGAATGGGTCAGGTGACATGTGTCTGGTCAGTGGATCATGAAATGGGTCAAGTAATATGTTGGTCGGGTCAGTATATACATTATCATTTTGTAAGCTTTATCGCTACTAAAAAAATGAACTGATAACAAAAAACTTAACACTGTTAAAGCTGTGTGTATAGTACAGGAGCAAAAACACAATATCTATATCATGGACTCATTGCAGTCGAGACGATAAAATATATATATATACATACGCATATATATGTGTAAGACTGAGATCGACGTCCAGCTTCTTATCAACGTCCAATCCTCAAATCTATGTCCCATTTCTATATCACAGACTGTAATTCAGATCTACATCCTTTTCTCAAATTCTCAAATCGGTCTCCATGTTCTCAAATCGACATCTAATGAATTTGAATTTGGTGTTTAATGCCACTTTCAGCAATATTTCAGTGACCAGCTTTAGTGGTGGAAGAAGCCGGAGTACCTGGAGAGAACCACCAACCATGGGCAAGCAACTGGTAACTTTATCACTTGTGGCTGCAAGTCGAGTGCACCCTTTTTGTAATTTAAAAATCTAGGTGCAAACCCACACCGTATTGGTGATAGGCTTGTATGAGCTGTTAGATCCAATGACCTAACTCATTGAGCCACCCGGGCCCCAAAGTCCAATGACGTCACTGAAGTATGCCCTGACCCTAAACATAACCCTAATCAATAAATCAGCCATAGATCTGAGAATTCGGAAAGGATGCAGATTTGAGAATACCTTTAAATCGGATCGTGATTCGAGACAATAATGTCAGTGGATAACGATTTGAGGAGTTGACACCAATTTAAGTCCGGACGCTGATCTGAGTCTATCATATATACAGTGAAACTTGTCGAAATCGACTCTCTTGTGTACAGAATCGACAGGTGTTCTGCTGAAATAGGCTATATTACAAAAAAAAATCCTACATTGGGACTTTATCAAAAGCGTTCTTTATACAGGATTCGGGTTTATTCAGTGTTCGGCTTAGACAGGTTTCACTGTATAATAATACCGGGTACGATATCACACTTCCTATTGAAAAACTTCAATAAGTATCATAAATTAAAATTCAACAATTCAACTTCATTAATTATCATATTAAAATTCAATAATTCCAAATCGGTTACATTTTTTTAATTGTACATCTTATAATGATACATTATGTAGAAATTCTATTAAATAATAATCATAAAAATTTTACATCATTTTTTTCCAGGCAAAGGACCAGGGCCATTTTCTTCATTCAATATTTCATCTTCGATATACAGACAAACCTGTATTAAGAGGTCGCCATTGGGACAAAGAAAAATTGTCCTCATAATACAGGAGTCCTCTTAAAAGAGGCTCAATTCATATGAAATGTTCTATCACATGACAAGACAAAGGTAACCTTTTAATACAGGTGACTGCTTAATAGAGGTGACATTATGGTGGGCATGTTTGACTGTACATGAGATACATTACCATAATAATCAAATCTATATACAATCAAACCTGCCCATGAGGTCAACTCTATTAAGCAGTCATCTGTATTAAAAGGTCACCCTTTTCTTTATACCCGTCTAATTTTATCTTATGAGATGGGATGTGGGGGGATTTGAAATGGTTCGTTATTTCATATCATCAAATAATCGAAATGGATGTGTCCATAGAACACAGATGCCCCCTACTTCCAGCAGAAGTAAAAATGGGCATAACTCCTAAACAAAAGAAGTGGTAAAGTCTGAAATCAACCTTGACCTTCTCTTTATGGTCCCTGGTTTTGTGTATCAATTTAAAATGATTTATGTGACTAGAACTTTGAGTTATTGAGCAGCAACCAACTGTGGGAAAGACGTACAGATATACAAACATCCTGAAAACTGAAGAGTTAGGATTATGGTGTTTAATGCCACTTTCAACAAAAATTCAGTTATATATCGTGGCAGTCAGTTTTATTGGTGGAGGAAACCGGAGTGACAAGAGAGAACTACTGACAAACTTTATCAGATAATGTTGTATCGAGTATACCTTGCCTGTGCAGGGGTCGAACTCACAACTTTAGTGGTGATAGGCAGTGATTGCATATGTAGTTGTAAATCCAACTACCATATGCTTACGACCATGACGACCAATGACATTATTAAGGAGTTCAAGCTTGGTTATCTCTCTTTGACGAGCTATCCACTAGGAAACCCTACTGGTCATAATTGATATGACAATTTTCTTAGTGTTTTTTAATCAAAGTAAATTAACATGATAATTAGAGCTTAATGCTGCTTATGATAGAGATAAAATGTTTAAGCATTCACATTGGCAAATTAGACAACAAAGGAATGATATGATATACGATAAGCAATTTACGATAGATCAAAAATATTTGAGCAGTCACATTGAAGATATACTTAAACAACGGAGAAACTGATATGCATTTTGTGATAGCACTAGATTATTTAAGCAGTCAGATTGCCAATTTAAAACTAGAGGCTCTGGAGAGCCTGTCATCGCTCACCTGGTAATAATTGGCAGGGTAAATCCTTAGGAACGTGAAGTCTAACAAAGATTCATATTTTCTTGCGACTTAAGACACAATTTGCTTACTATTGAATGTGTGCTCCATAAATTCTGAAAACCTAAAGTCAAAATTAAAATCTCCCATGGTAAGTATATTAGACTGCTTAAGTTTTAATTCTTGAAGAAGGTTACCAACAAGCATATTTTTCAAGTC
>MJUT01064006.1:87122-131742 GCA_002080005.1 Gigantidas platifrons
TTATGTAGAGAAGGTTAAGACATGTATTAAAGACACTGTGTCTGAGTACTATTTATCTGGAGATATTAATGATCTTTTAAATGTTGAACTTACATGTAATGACCAAGTATTTTTTGAAATTCTTCAGATGAAGATTAGAAGTATTTCAATATCTCATAGTATAACAAAATCAAGGGAAGAAAAAGACCTTACCCATAAACTTGAAAAGGATATTCTTAATTTAGAAGATATTATGAACTCATCACCAAGTGAATTAATACAATCGTCTTTAAATAATAAAAAAATAGAGTTGGAAAGGAAAAGGGAGGAAAAGGTAGAGGGTATACTTCTCTGATCAAGGGCAAACTGGCATGAAAATGGAGAAAAATGCTCGCAATACTTTTGTAAACTAGAAAAGAAAATTTTTTATTAAAAAAACTATAACTGAGCTTATTGATGACGCAGGTCATCATATATCAGATCAATCTAAAATTCTCCTTCAACAACACGATTTTTACAAAACATTGTATACAACAAAAAATTTAGATTGTAATGATGAGTCCTTTTTTAATCATAATATTAAACTCACAGAAGAACAAAAAGACTTGTGTGAAGGTAATATAACATTTAAAGAATGTGCCCAATCACTGAAGTTAATGACAAATGGAAAAAGTCCAGGTTCGGATTGATATACTGTAGATTTTTATAAATTCTTTTGGAAAGATATTGGTCCATTGCTTTATAGGTCATTATATTTAGCCTATGAGTCTGGAAGCTTCACTGATTTTCAGTATCAGGAAATCATAACATGTATTCCAAAAGAAGGAAAGGACAGGCGTTTTATTAGCAACTGGAGACCAATAAGTTTATTAAATACTGACCTTAAAATAGCTTCTGCTGTAATTGCTAATAGAATTAAACCTCTATTACCATTTATTATTAGTGATACACAAAAAGGTTTTATAAAAGGAAGATTTATTGGGGAAAATACAAGACTGTTGTATGATTTGATGCATTACCTTGACAACATAACAAAACCGGTCTATTACTTCTTGTAGATTTCGAGAAAGCATTTGATTCAATTGAATGGAAGTTTTTGAAAAAAGCCCTCTCAAGTTTTAATTTTGGACCATCTGTTTGTAAATGGTTTGAACTATTCTATTCAAAAGCCAAAAGTTGTGTTATAAATAATGGTCACATGTCAAATTTTTTTTCTCTAGAAAGAGGCTGTCGACAAGGTGATCCACTTTCACCGTATTTGTTCTTAATCGGTGTGGAGCTACTTTCATTAAAATTGAAGGCCAACCAAGACATTCATGGTATTATTATCAATGAAGTTGAATCTCTCATCAGTTTGTATGCTGATGATACCTTGCTTATTCTAGATGGGAGTGAAAATTCATTGAGGGAGGCTCTTGAATGTTTTGAATCTTTTTACAAGGTGTCTGGTTTAAAAATGAATTCATCCAAAACAAAAGCAGTGTGGGTTGGAAACAAGAAGTATTCAGATCAAATTATTTGTCCAAATATGAAACTAAATTGGTCTCATGAAAACTTTAAGGTTTTGGGAATTGAATTTTCACTTGATTTAAACTGTATTACAGATGTAAATATTACAAAAAAAATCAAGGAAGTTAAGGCAAAACTAAAAAGTTGGCAGCATAGAAAACTGACATTACTTGGTAAAATTACAGTTATAAAAACTCTTGCACTACCAAAGCTAATTCATTTACTGACATCTTTACCAAATTTACCTCAGGTAAAAATAAATGACTTAAATTCACTTTTTTATAATTTCATATGGAACGGGAAGCCAGATAAGATAAAGCGAAGTACTTTAATTGGTGATATATATCAGGGGGGTTTGAAAATGATAGATCTTCAATCATTTAATATTTATCTGAAAGTAGGTTGGATAAAACGATTATTTTCCAATTTAGATAGTGATTGGCAAAAAGTATTATTATTCAATCTTCAAAGCTATGTTGGTGAAAGAATTTTAACCTTTCAGAAAGAAAAGCTAAAGGAAGTTGCTATGAAGCTTACAAATCCTTTTTGGAAAGATGTTCTGTCTAGCTATCATTTAGCAAAACCTCATACAAAGTTTAATACTGATGAACTATTGTCTCTTGATATCCTTAATTTTGTACCAGTAACTGATTTTAATTATTATATTAGATGGATAGAACATAATGTGCAGTATTTATGTGATCTTATTGATCCACATACTGGTAATTTTTATACTTTTGAACAGACTAGAAATAAACTGAATACCAGAATACCAATAATTTTTTGAAGTACTATAGTCTGGTGTCAAATGTTCCCAAGTACATCAAAGATCATCTGAAGGAAAACTGTGTAAATGTAAATTTCGACATACTTAGTAAAACAGATGCCTATTTAGAAAGAATAGTTCATAGTAAAAATGTTAGGTTTGTTTATAAAGGTCTTGTGAATGCAATCATTTCTTTACCAACAGAAAAAATTTCCAAATGGGAAAAAATTCTTGATTGTGAAATAACAAATTGGTCAAAATATTTTTTTATTTTAAAAAAATCTTGTAAAAACTCATATCTTCAAAATTTTCAATTTAAATTGTTACACAGGATCATTCCTACCAATTCCTTTTTACATAAAATAAAGCTCAAGAATACTAATTTATGTACATTTTGCAAAATTCATGATGAAACTATTGAACCTCTATTCTTTGACTGTGCTGTGACACAAATTTTTCTCAAATCTTTGACAAAACAATTAAAACAATATTACAAAAATTTGATTTTTGACAAAAAAGAATATTTCTTTGGTTTTGAGTGAGGGGATCTTCTTGTTAACCTGATTTTAATTATTGCAAAAAATTACACCTTCAAGTGCAAACTCAATGAACAAAGGCTAAGTATTGTAGAATTTAAACATAAAATTATGTGGTACCGTTCACTTGAACAATATATATCAAAGAAAAACAATACCATTTTAGCATTTGAAAAAATGTGGACCCCTTTACAATATATTTTCAACTAATCATAATATTTTTTGTTTGTTTGATTCATATAGTGATGAGATTCTTTTTTCAGCTTTTTTGATTAAGTACAAAATGTCAGAAGCAATTTCATATTTTAGAAAAACAAAATGGTAAGAGAGTGTGTGTGAAAGATGAATGAAAGTGTTTATTACTATTATATATTATTATTATTTCTTTATTTTGTTTATCATAATGTAAAACCAATGCAGTCACAAAACTTATTGATTTGAAAACCCCTGTCACACCCTAGTTAGGTGGTGATGTAAGGGAATTTATAAAATCCTGACTATATGGGAAAAAAAAGAAAAAAAAAAGAAAAGAAAACGTTTGTTTTTAAACAAACAAATCAACATACACACTGTTATTATAAATGTATGTTATTTCACTGTGACGTCAATAACTCGGACAGCTGATTGATTCAGTGAACAGGAAATCGATAAGTGCCAACTGTTGACAAAAATCATACGCACGTTCAAAAAATTACACAAATTAAGAGTTTTAAAAGATTTATTAGACTTTGGCTAACGCTATATTTTGTAAAGCATATTTTATTTTAATCACATATACGAATAATATTAACAAAGGATCATAACAAAATTATAATATAACACTGAAAAATCTTGAAGTGACGATTACCTTTGGCAGGTAAAAGGGCATGTAGCTTGTCTTACACCATGGGGTGTAAGACAGAAAAATCTTTTTCCGTGAAAATTGAGAACTACTTTATCCACTGTGTAAGAAACTATTGTGTTTACAGACAGACAACAACAATGGCAACAGACCCATTACGATTATTTGTGTTGGTATCATGACTGAGATAACAGTAGAAATGCATCATCAGTTCCAGTCTGTAATAATTTGTCTATTAATGTCACAGCAAAGTAGTTAGAGTTTTTGATTGTACATGACTATAAAAAAAAAGTAGTTGCCATGGTTTCCTAGTGATGATCCTTTGAAGTCTAGAATGAAAACTGATAGCCAAATATTGGAATACTGATAAGAAGGGCGAGCGTTGACTGAATTAGTGAGGCAACTGCATATTGTAGCTAACAGAAATATGTAAAGCTGTTCAGGAGGGTTTTAAACTGACCATTGACAGCAAGTACTCAATAATTAATGGTGATTGTTCAGGAATACACACTAATCAAAGGCGATTGTTTGGGAATGTACAGAGGTCAATATCTAACCTTTAAACCTTAAGGTTACAAGTCATACCGGGTCTCTAAACTAAGGTAGCCACTAATTAATGGCAACTGCTCAGGACTATACAGAGGTAAATATCTGACCTTTAAACCTTTAGGTTATAAGTCATACCTGGTCTCCAAACTAAGCGACTAGTAGCATGCTGCCCACAGTACAACGCTTCATTCCATTTACCAGATAAATAATGGACTATTTTACCCTCAGGGTTATGTATATGACCATATATCTCATGTCGTTTTGATGACCAGCTACTGGCCTGAAAATGAAACAGACAAATTGGATATATATTGCTTGATTGGTGTTAAACACCACCTTTAGCAGTATTTCAGGCATGTCATGGCATTTGATCTACACATACTATTACGCTATCGTAAGTCTATGTTATATCACACTAGTATAAAACCACATAGGTGATGTAATGGTTAGAGTGAGGTAGGTTGTGTGATGGAGATTTGATCAGGTCAAACAAAAAAGTGCAAAATTGGTTTGGTTTGGGTTTATGGTACTTTACGCCACTTTCAACAATATTTCAGTTATATCGTGGCAGTCACTTTTACTGGTGGAGGAAATCGACATACCTTGAAAAAAACACTGCCCTGTCGTAAGTCACTGATAAACTTGATCACATAATGTGGTATCGAGTACACCTCGCCTGAGTGAGATTCGAACTCACGTACTTGCTTTTATGAGCATTCCGCATACTAACCACTGAATAGTACTGTAATCTACAAAAACTAACCTCATCGGCTCCATAGTGGTTAGCGTGCTTGCCTTGAGTGCGATAGATCGTGGGTTCGAGCCCCGGTCAGGTCAAACCAAAGATTATTAAATTGGTATTTGTTGCTTCTCCGCTAAGCACTCAGTATTAAGGAGAAAGAGCAAAGACTGGTTGGCTCGCAATCGGAATAATGTGACAGAGTGGAGTGACATGCGGACTGTTGTTTCAGTGATCTAGCACAATAGAAATCCAACTAAGGGTGTTTGTCTAGAACAAAGCAGATCTCATCATCATCATCTCATTGAAAATAACTTATTCTCGCCATGATATAGCTGAAAAATTGCTGAATTGGCACTAAACAACAATCACTAACTCTACATACAAAAACTCACCTTTTTGAAAGTAATTTTACACACAATTTCACCACAAGAGATCTGCATTTCACCATATTGATCAACCCATCTTTGGCCTCCTAGTAAGTTATGAACACATGTGGTCACTTTGTTCCATTTGTATTGCTCATTCCACCTGTGGATCAAAGAAAACAACATGCAAAATTCGGATATCGTGTGGTCACATTAATTTTGAATATTTTTCTGACAGTTAAATCTATGCAACATCCTACATTCATAAAATTTTCTGACGAATATTAGCTTCATTTTTCCAAAATTTCTACAGCAAAAATATTAAAATGGGTTTCTATTAGTTATCAAATCTATTACTGATTAATGACTCAAAAATATTTGTGAGACTAATCTAAATCGAACAAAGGGTCTGGGAGGCCAAATGTTGAAGGATGATGACTTCTGACCAAAAGCCTAACACCACAGACTTTGGCTTAAGCCCTGTTAACAATCTCAAGTCTTAGGATATCTAGACTCCATAAATTCCACTGGTCAGTTCAACATAACAGTCCAAGGTTTTCTCAGTGTATAAGTCTTAAAGTTGCAATCTGAAACCATGAATTTACGAGCCCATGAATACGCCCGTTTACGAGCAATCTACAAATTTAAGAAATCATTGATTGATTAATCGCTTGCTGTTAAACATCCATATAATTCACGCATAATCAGAATGAGAGCAAGTTCAACAATAAAATGAAAAAAGAATGAGACCAAATGGAAAACTGCCACTGTAAAATTATGGAGAGTTAGAGAGGCCCTGAAACATTAGTGTTCTGTAGCAACTACAGGACAGGAACAACTGCAATAAATAAGACAATGTCTGACCTTTGGTTTCAATGTACTTATTCTACTACAAGCTATTGTCCTATAGTTCTTATTGTCAATTCTTATAATATAGGGGGGGTATTGTGTTTCAACAATATTTCAGTTACATCTTGGTGGTCAGTTTTATTGGTGGAGGAAACCAGATTACCCGGAAAAAACCATCAACCTGTCGCAAGTCACTGACAAACTTCATCACAATCATATGTTGTATCGAGTACACCTCACCTCAGCCGGATTTGAACTCACAACGTTAGTGGTGATAGGCACTGATTGCATAGGTAGCTAAAAATCCAACTACCAATATACGATCACGACCACATTTATAAAATGAATCCTATTGTGAAAGAATAAAATTAGTGAAAATAAATTTTCATGGATTGTTCATATATGGCATGTTCAAGGGTGTGTAAATACAACAGTTTGAAGAACATTTGGTATGACTTACTTTGGTAGAACTAAGTTTACAATACCAACTGGTTGTATTTCCATAGACTTTCCCCAAAACTTTGTCTTGATCCTTGTTTCTGAAGAAAAAAAATCCATATTTAAATAGAATTATACAGTCAAACCTGCTCATGTGCTCACCTCTATTAAGCAGTCACCTGTCTTAAAAGGTCACATTTTTCTTGTTTACTCATAGAAAATTTCGTATGAATAGAATCTCTTTTAAGAGGTCACATGTCGTATAAGGGACAAAGATGACCTCTTAATACACATTTGACTGTATATACATTCAGAGTTGCATCTAGGATTTTGCAACATAAAGCAAAGGGGGGGGGGGGGGGGGGTAAAATGTCACATTTGATATGAAAGAAACTGGCAATTTGTTGTGAATTTGTACACACAAGTTAAGGTTCCCAAAAATATACACAAATGATAATTTTATATGCTCTACCTTTTTATAAAATGGGGTGTATTTTCAAATCAAAGGGGAATTTTCAGAATGCCCCCTCATAAATGCAATCCTGTACCTTCAGCTTGTAACTACATGTATCACAAGGATCAATTTTCTCGTCTGAAATTAACAGTCGGACCTTGTCAAAGGCCAAGGGACCATTTTACTTCTTTGGGTGAGTGATTGTTGTTTAATGCCAATTCAGCAATTTTTCAGCTATATCATGGTGAGAACAAGTTAATTTTCAATGAAATGATGATGAGGTATGATTTGTACTAGACCAACACGCTTAGTTGGATTTTTTTTAGTGCTAGCTCACTGAAACAACAGTATGTGGAGAGACATGTCGAACACATTATCCTGATTCCAAGCTAACCAGTCTTTGCTCTTTCACCTTAATGCAGCATGCTTAGCGCAGAAACAAAAAATACAAATTTAATAGTCTTTGACTTGATCTGATTGGGGTTCAAACCCACGATCTACCACCGCTGACCATTACACCACCGTTGCAGTTTTTACTTTTTTTAAATATCCCAGTCTTCCTTTGATCCTGCATAAATTAAGTTGAAAACTACCTACATCTGGGATATAACATTTTTTACACCAAACAACATCAAATGATAAAGATGCACGTATTATGTAGCATTTATTGGCAGAAGTAAAGTGTACCGCTCACCTCAGTTAGACTAGGGGCCGCTACCCACTAATTTTGGGGTATGAATTAGGCTCATAATTGAAGATCCTACTGTGACTTGAAAATGTAGTTCTCCGAAATAAAAGTGCTGTTCCTTTAATTTAATTTTTGTCTAAGTGTGATGTTCAATATTCTGTCATATTCATTTACATCCAAATCCTTTCTTGACAGAATTGACAGAATTTTTAGGTCCAGGTGTCCATGGAAACAACTAATCCAAGACTGAGATGAGTACAAACAAAGCTTACATACAAAAACATTAGAATGTCATGCTTACTTTTTCCCGCCAATTTTCAAAGATCAACATTTTATCAACTTACCTTGCCAAAATATGAAGTTTTTAGAATCTGCATAACAGGCTGATATAGGTGGATGGTGGCTAACCTGAAATTAAGAACATGAAAACATAAAAATCATTCTTTTAAAGATTTTAGTGGGGTTTGTGTTGCTCAATCTTTAGTTTTATGTGTAATATTTTGTAGATCGTTGTTTGTCCTTTTGTACTTTTTCTTTTGTCTGTTCTTCGATTTACGGATTCTGATTACACCTTTGGTATCTTCAAATTCTTCTTTAAAAAGTTATTTACAAAATTGTATTCAGTCGAATTACTCATGCTTTTATCCAAGTGACACAAATGTGTATGATTCAAACCTTTTCAAAATCTTTTTTTCAAAAAGTATTTATTAAATATAGATCTCCACCCTTTGTTAGGTCCATCACATTCTCTCCAAGTAATATAAAGTATGATGCATATACTAAGAAGAGTGATACATCTATCACTATGTCTCTGACTGTACTGTATTTACCTGTTCCCCAATAAATCTCCACCCTTTGTCAGGCCGGTCATTTTCATACGTCTCCCCAAGTAATGGATTGAACGGTTTGTGTCCAGCCCGGTAACCTGTACTTGCATAGCTGCTTACAGCGAATGCTGCAATATATATCTGAAAAAACATCACAATGATTAAATTGCATCATGGGAAAACTTTCTTTAATGTTTGCTATCAGTCATGAAATAATTTTAACAAGGGCAACGCAAAGCGTGGCGTATCCCCTCGCCTAAAAATTTGACCCGGTGACCTTGACCTTTGACCTTGAAAATCAATAGGGTTCTAGATTCTCTTAAGGACAAAGAAGGACGGATGGTAGCGTTACTATATCCCTTCGCAACTTCGTTGGCGAGGACGGAAGATTTGACCCTGTGACCTTCACCTTTAACCTATGACCTTGAAAATCAATAGGGTTCCAGACTCCCCTAAGGACTGTGCATGGACCAAGTTTGGTCAAAATCCATTAAAGGATGTTGATTCTAGTGTTCACAAGGATGTTACGTGGTAAAAAATTTGACCCAGTGACCTTGTCCTTTGACCTTGAAAATCAATAGGGTTCCAGATTCTCTTAAGGACTAAGTACAGTCAAACCTGTTTTAAGCGGCCACCCAAGGGACGGTCCGAAATTGGCCGTGTAACACAGGTGACCTCTTAATCAAGGTTTGAGATTTTAGGAACGTTAGCCAATTCTTTTTAATGTCAGTCATTTACAATATTTTGATAATCATTTGTACGTATTGTGTACGTATTTTCAACACATGCGTGAGTATTGATTTTTTAAAATAAATAAAAACATTCTCTGATGAGGTGTTATTATCTGAATTTTACCAATTATAGATTCAATAATTGTCAGGAAACTTCGAGAGAGAAAAGAAACGTGCATTTGATTATACATCATGAACATATACATAGAATTTATATAATACGGCAATACACAATCGTGTATTTAAAATTTACGAAACTGTCAACAAAACGATCTTTCATGTAAATCTACAAATACCACGTAATTGAACACTAATAAAAAAAAACATCTACAATGTATTCTGTAAAAGCTTATCAGCAATTTGACAAGATGTTGGAATGTTATTAAGAGAGGGTTCAGCGATTTTAAATGAATATTGCTTCATAAAATTTATTAGTGATATCGATGTACACAACAGACTGTTGAATGGCTTCAATTCGGAGTTTTCTCTACAATGTACTCCGTTGTCACGACATCAAACACTTTCAAATTTATCATTAAATGATATTTCATTCATGATTATGACTTCAAGGTTTCAATTAAGAAATCCAATTGTTTTCTTTACAAATGATAATTAACAGTTATCAAAATAAATATCACCTGATGTGGTAAACACCGGAGGCCATGCTGTTGACACCTGGACAGGTTTGTTAATTGATTTAATTTATAATTTTCACATAACGAACCTAATTTGAATGGATTTGAATATTTGGCCACATGACCGTTTAACAAAGTAAAAGGGTGTCCGCTGTCCCGATTTCGATGGCCGTTGACCGCATAAAGCAGGTGACCGCTTAATTCAGTTAAATTAAATAGCGCAAACGGTCGGGAGGATATTGGAATGGCCGCATATCGGAGGTGACCGCTTATTTCAGGTGACCGTTAAGGCAGGTTTGACTGTATGTACCTAGTGTGGTCAAAATCCATTAAAGGATGTTGATTCTAGAGTGTTCACAAGGATGTTACGCGGTAATAATTTGACCCGGTGACCTTGACCTTTGACCTTGAAAATCATTAGGGTTCCAGATTCTCTTAAGGAATAAGTATGTACCAAGTTTAGTCAAAATCCATTGAAGGATGTTGATTCTAGTGTGTTCACAAGGATGTTACGCGGTAATAATTTGACCCGGTGACCTTGACCTTTGACCTTGAAAATCATTAGGGTTCCAGATTCTCTTAAGGAGTAAGTATGTACCAAGTTTAGTCAAAATCCATTGAAGGATGTTGATTCTAGAGTGTTCACAAGGATGTTACGGAAGGTAGCGTTACTATATCCCTTCGCAACTTTGTTGACGAGGGGATAACAAAGAAACTCTTTTAAATACAATACTGTTATTTCTATTCTCATGCAAGACAAAAATATTTCAATCGAGAGCTTTAGAAAAGGTCTGAAAATTGCAAAATCTAAATTGCAGTGGAATATTATCAACAAGGGCAACGTAAAGCGTGGTGTATCCCCTTGCATAAAAATTTGACCCGGTGACCTTGAAAATCAATAGGATTCCAGATTCTCTTACGGACTAAGTATGTACCAAGTTTGGTCAAAATCCATTGAAGGATGTTGATTCTAGAGTGTTCACAAGGATGTTACGGAAGGACGGACGGATGGTAGCGTTACTATATCCCTTCGCAACTTCGTTGGCGAGGGGATAATAATTTTAGCACATAAATGTCATGAAGAATCGTGATGTCACAGGCATATTCAGCATAGCACATTTACACTGGACGTTATTTCATAACATGAACCTGCACACTTCAATTTCGGAGAAATTATTCAAAAGATAATCAATGTCTTTATTTTCTATCATAATGTATTCATTGACATGTTGGATTTCAAGAATTCAAAATGGCGGCTCATTCATACTAGAACCCTTAGCTACGACATGTCAATTGTACATTTGATGAGGAAACATTAGACAATGAAACAACATGTTACATAATTGCATTAGAATGAAGTGTAGCGTTTATCAAGATGTTATTGTTTCTATGGCAACAATGATACCTACCATTCTTTCATAAGGGTCCTCCAAATCTACAGCTTTCTCTATTAATTCACAGTACTCCAATTCCTCACATAATCTCTGTAATATTTGGCAATTTGTATTTAAATTTTGGTAATTAGCATTTAATTTTGTAATTTGCATTTAATTTTTGTAATTTTCAATCCAATTCCTCTGACACATAATCTCTGTAATATTTGGTAATTTGTATTTAATTTTTTGTAATTTTCAATCAAATTTCTCACATAATCTCTGTAATATTTGGTAATTTGTATTTAATTTTTTGTAATTTTCAATCAAATTTCTCACATAATATCTGTAAAATTTGGTAATTTGTATTAAAATTTTTGTAATTTTCAATAAAAATTAAATACACAATGTTTGTAATATTTTGCATAAATGTATAAATGTACACACCTGTAACATACTAAGTGGTTCGTTAAGAGTGATCGGCATGGAGATTTTAGACAGATCTTTTCCAATATTTTTATACAATAGATTCCATAGGCTGATATCACCAGTATCTGGTTTAGGTACAGGTAGTGTAGACCGTCGTCCTGTCTCAAAAGATCCTGATAACTGGTCCTCTGATACTACAAAAGATATACATACAGACTTTGTATTAATTAAGGCAAGTTATGGTTGGTTTATGGTGTTTAATGCCACTTTCAACAATATTTCAGTTATATCGTGGCATCAGTTTTATTGGCATAAGAAACCAGAGTATCCAGAGAAAACCATTGATCTGTCGCAAATCATTGACAAACTTTATCACATAATGTTGTATCGAGTACACCTCACCATGAACAGGGTTCAAACTCGGAACATTAGTGGTGATAGGCACTGATTGCACATGAAGTTGTAAATCCAAGGGTGCTAAAAAAGGAGTAAATGTTTTAAACTTACCACTGTGTACAGCAGTATAATCTGTATCGTTTTCTTCACTGGATATTTCTAAGTCATCTGATGGCTGAAATAGTCAGTATGATGTCAAAATAAAAAGGTTACTATGACAACAACCATTTTGTGCCCTCAAAACTTATCTATTAATGAAATGTCTCCAAATTACCAAATTATCTGGACTAGAAGTAAATGTGGTGTTTATTAGTCAGAATGAGGTCCAAATAAGAGGGTAACTATGACAACAACCATTTTGTGCCCTCAAAATTTATCTATTAATGAATTGTCCCTAAGTACCATATTATGTGGACAATAAGTCAATGTGGTGTGTAATAGTCAGAATGAGGCCCAAATAAGAAGGTAACTATGACAATAACCCTTTTGTTCCCTCAAAATTGATCTAATATTGAAATGTCCCCCATTACCGTATCTTCTGAACCGTAAGTCATGTGTGGTGGAATACAAGATGATGAGGTAGCATTGTTTAACCAGTCTTTTCCATCACTCCTCAAAGATCTGTACTTATCAGATATACAGCTCATACCATTTTATTGTGTTTGGTTTGAGATACACTATCCTGATTCCGAGCCAACCAATCTTTGCTCTCTCTCCTTAAAATTGCATGCTGGGAAGCAGTAAATATCACTTTAACAGTTTGTGGTTGTGTTGTCCAATGTTATGTTTCTACTATTAATGTTTTTAATATCCATTCATTTGAAAATCTCTTGGGACATGTAGGTACTCAGTGTTCAACTAAATAAGATGACTAGAACTGGGCATGAATCTATAGATAGTTAGAACTGGGCATGAATCTATAGATAGTTAGAACTGGGCATGAATCTATAGATAGTTCTTTAATTCATTCACAATAGGATATTTATATTCTGGGCAGACATCTCTCTCCGCAAGATCAATTTCAGAATAATTTAATTTTTGTTTCATGGTTATCCTTTTGATTGAAATAAATAGATTGTGGATTATGAATGTCTAAAATACCCTGTGAAAGATCATGCATGTTTATAAATGGATGGTGGACTATGTGTTTATAAATTGTGGATTAGGAAATGTTTATAAATATATATGGTTTATAGATGTCAATAAATAGATTGTGGATTAGAGATGTCTATAAATAGATTGTGGATTAGGGATGTCTATAAATAGATTGTGGATATGGATGTCTATTAATAGATTGTGAAATATGGAAGTCCAATGCCCAATTCAACAATATTTCAGTTATATTGTGGCAGTCAGTTTTAGTGGTGGAGGAAACCAGAGTACCCACAAAAGAAACCGACTTTGGACTGAAATAAATGAATAACTGATTATCTAACATCAAACACATGTATCAATTCTGAACTCTCCAAACTTTACCTCTGAAGAAGATTCACTAGCTGTCTCTCGGAACTCCTCAGCATCATAGTATTCTGACATGGAACAACTCTCTGTTGACAAAGACTGTGACAAAACATGATCATGTTCCTTAAAATAACAACAAAATAACTGAATGATGGCTTAAATCCCAGTAAAAGATACGTACCCAAGTCAAAGCTAGAGGTACTGTGAGCAGGGCCGGATTATGACCTTTTGGGGCCACTAGGTTAATGAAATTATCAGGCCCCCCTCAGACAGAGCTACTGTCTAACTCACCCACACCCATCTTGAATAAATTTTACTTGTGATATATTTTAACAACATTTACATAGCTTGAAGTAAACTTATTGCAAATTCTTTAAACAAACTAGAATAGCTATCTTTTGATAGGTTGCAGTCTATACAAGCCTATAGGATAATTTGTCCTGGCTGTGAGCATAGCTCACACAAAGATAACCCAACAACCAATGCATTCATACGAACTATTAAAAAAACATACTGTCTTTTGATGAAGACATGCATTTTTTCACTGCTTAAGATTACCAATATCTTTTAAGGAAAAATTAATATACCAGACACAAAGTATTGTATGTTTTAATATGGGGTATGTACAGTAGAATTGTGTAACCTTGCCCTTCCAGATAACATTCCAACATTATTAGCAATGTTCGTTGACATTCAAATTCATTATTTTGATACTTGTTAATTACTTCTCTTTGTTATTTTATGCCTTTCGTTGTGTACAAAATTCCATGGTTTGATTGAACCAACAACTAGAGGTTCCTAGGAGCCTGTAATCGCTCACCTGGCTCAAAGTTAGCCCAGCAGTTTCAGAGGAGATAAATTTTAAGTGAATTTTGGTGAATCTTCTATTTTTAGCAATGGCCGCCATCTTCTTTGGCGGGCGGGGTTGTTGGATATAATTCTGAAGGTAGACCATCTAAAGACCATTTCACCATAGTTTGGGCCCATTTGACCCAGAGGTTTCAGAGGAGATAATTTTTAAGTGATTTTTTGCCAAATTTTCTATTTTTAGTAATGGCGGACATCTTGGCTGGCAACCGGGTCGTTGGACATAATTCTGAAAGGGGATCACCTAAAGACCATTCCACCATAGTTTGGGTCCAATTGGCCCAGCAGTTTCAGAGAAGATAATTTTTAAGTGATTTTTTGCTGAATTTTCTATTTTTAGTAACGGTGGCCATATTGGTTGGCGGCCAGGGTCGTCGAACACAATTCTGAAAGATGACCACCTAAAGACCATTCCACCATAGTTTGGCCCCAATTGGCCCAGTAGTTTCATAGGAGATAATTTTTAAGTGATTTTTTGCCAAATTTGATATTTTTAGTAAAGGTGGCTATCTTGGTTGGCGGCAGGGGTCATCGGACACAATGCTCAAAGAGGATCATCTGAAGACCATTCCACCATACTTTGGGCCCAATTGGCCCAGCAGTTTCAGAGAAGATAATTTGTAAGTGATTTTTGGCCGAATTTTCTATTTTTAGTAACAGCAGCCATCTTGGTTGGCAGCTGAGGTCATCGGACATAATTCTGAAAGGGGATGACCTAAAGACCATTCCACCATAGTTTGGGCCCAATTGGTCCAGCAGTTTCAGAGGAGATAATTTTTAAGTGATTTTTTGCCAAATTTTCTATTTTTAGTAACGGTGGCCAGGGTCGTCGGACACAATTCTGAAAGATGACCACCTAAAGACCATTTCACCATAGTTTGCGCCCAACTGGCCCAGTAATTTCAGAGGAGATAATTTTTAAGTGATTTTTTTGCCAAAATTTCTATTTTTAGTAACGGCGGCTATCTTGGTTGGTGGCCGGGGTCGTCGGACACAATTCTGAAAGAGGACCATCTGAAGACCATTCCACCATAGTTTGGGCCCAATTGGCCCAGCAGTTTCAGAGAAGATAATTTTTAAGTGATTTTTTGCTGAATTTTCTATTTTTAGTAACGGCAGCCACCTTGGTAGGCAGGGGGGGATTGTCGGACACAATTCTGAAAGGGGACCACCCAAGGACCATTCCACCAAAGTTTGGTTCGAATTGGCCCAGTGGTTTTAGAGGAGTTGATTAAAATGCAAAAAGCTAACGACAGACGGACGACAGACGCCCAGTGATAGCAATAGCTCACCTGACCCGAAAATTGATATTCCACGTGAAAAAAAGGATTTCACAAAAGAAGGAAAATTCCATGAATTTCTAATGCACAATTCATGATTGTTGGCACATATTACAAAGCCATGCATAGTTCTTCGATCAATTTAAAATTTGTGGCCGGAAAAATGTGTGTTTTGTACAATTTTGTGATTGTTGCTTAATGCCAAATCAGCAATTCTTTTGAGCTATATCATGGCTAGAACAAGTTTATTTTCAATGAGATGATGAGGTCCAGTTTGTTCTAGACTATCATGCTTAGTTAGATTTTTATAGTGTTTGTCCACTGAAACAACAGCACCCGGTTAGACATCTTGATTCTGAGCCAAACAGTCTTTGCTTAGCGGAGAAGCAACAAATACCAATTTTATAGTCTTTGGTTCGACCCAATCGGGGCTCAAACCAACGATCTACCACATTTGAGGTGAGCATGCGAACCATTACACCACCAATGCGGTTTTGTAAGCTAGGACTTACCTTGTCTAAGTTTAGCACTGGAGATAGAACGGGAGAAGATGGAGGAGGAATGGGTTTTATATCATGAATCACAGATTCTGCATGGATCTTTGCTAATTTACATCTAAGATCAGCATTCTGTCGTAGAGCCTGAAATGATGACCATACACATTTTTTTACTAGTTTTTTTTTATTAGTTTAAGAGATTAAATAGTTAAGAAAAAAATGTCACTAAATTAGACCATATCTGATAACCAGATGTTTGTTTATATATTTGAAATATATGCCAAATCTGGATGCGCCATCTGACACTGCAATCAAACCATTGCTCTTGCTCATTAATGCTGCGTGCTTAGCAAAGTACAGTGGTCTGCCCAGGATGCGTATTTGCATATTTCACGCATTATTTTTCAATTTCAAACTAAGAAAATTCTATAAATGCGTCGTTTTCACACGTGTATTTTTGACAGCAAACCATGGAGCAAATTCCGCTGAGCACCTCATTGTATTCGGATTTACCGTTCTCTGGGCTTATCATTGCGATATTCAAGGATGCTCCAATCACAGGAGGTTCATATTAAGGGGGTACCATACACTACAGGGAGATAACCCTTTAAAATCAGTTGAACGTTTTGATCATATGATGTTTGTATGCAGATTTCAAGCATCTCGGTGATCAAAACCACAGTGAGAAAAGCTGCTATGTGGCTAGTGAATTTATAGCTGAGTCTGTTGGTTGGAATTTGTTAAAATTTTGATATTTATTACAGTGGATATATTCAAACACGCTGCCAAAAAAATAAGAAAATTAAACGAGCAGATCAAATTTTACCTGAAGTGTATGGTACCACCTTAAGTTTAAATAAGAAATTACGATTTCCATGTTTTCCGGGTTTATCCTTACATTGAAGGTGCCCCGAGGATATTGCATTAACAACATCGAACATGACTGAAGTGAAGAAAAATATGCCATTTTAGTACTGTAAAAAATTCATGATCTACCAAACTCAAGGTGAGCATGAAAACCATTACCCCACATATGTGGTTAAATAAGATATGTCATGAACAAACACTATTTTCAACACATTCAATCATATACAGTCAAACCTGTATATAAAGACCACTCAAGGGAACCATGTGGCCATTATAAGCAGTTGCCCTTTATATACAGGTTAAAATTATATGCATTATTCATTAATGGGGAAAATGAGACTACCCTTTACAGACAGTGATTTGTTATATAGAGGTGCCCTTTAAAGCAGGTTTGACTGTATGTTAGAATAAAAACTTAAGATATACCCATCACCCTACAATTTTAAAAAGAAGTGAGTTGCATTTTATTGTCAAAAGTTGCAACGAATCCATTACGTATACATGTATTATCTATTTTAAAGTTTTTCATGAAAATATTGTTTTATCTAATTCAGAAAGGTCCCAATACTCTGAATTCTGTTTTCCGAGATATACATTAAAACCTGTATTATGTGACCTTCCACAGGAACATTGAAATAGGGTCACATAAGACAGGTGGTCGGTAAATGCAGGTTTAATTAAAATGAAATGCACTGTGAAGGGAAATTAAAATTTAGGTCACACAATACAAGATATTGCTTAACAGAGGTGGTCACTGAAGCAGGTTTGACGGTATTTAGAATTTCCTTCTACATGAAGACCCCATCCCCTATAACTTTCCTGGAATAGCACCCCTGCTTTTTTTTTATACATACCTCTATTAGATGTTTGTTTAGACTAGCAGAAGATCCTGACCAACTGTTGCTATCCACCACTGCTCGCTTCAAGCGATCTCGTTCCGTCCCAATGATATTTAGTAGCGACTTCAAATTTCTGTGAACTGCAATGCATAAATAATTTTGATAACATTAGAAATACTTTTTATTAATGGGGAACCAATTTTCGTGAATTTCGTGAGTCACAACCGATCCACGAATTTAAGAATTTGTTCCGTCCCAATGATATTTAGTAGCGACTTCAAATTTCTTTGCACTGCAATGCATAAATAATTTGATAACATTAGAAAAAGTTTTTATTCATGGAGACCCAATTTTCATGGATTTCATGACTCACAACAGATCCACAAATTTAAGAATTCAACAAAGTCTAAAGTCTTCCTTCTATTAACGGGAACAGCACCAATTATTATTAAACACAATTTCTAAGTATTTTTTCTATTTTTGAAATTCATTATTCATGTATTTCAAATGCAACGAACATGTCTTTTGTAAACCGATCCAAGAAAACTGAGACCCACAATTTTTTGAACAATACGGGATAGGAAATGCTCATTCACCTTTTATCATTTTGGGGCCAAGAAGATTTTGAAGATACTAAAGGGGTAATCAGCATCCGTAAATCGGAGAAGGACAGACAACACAAAGGCCAATAGAAAAAGAACAAACAACGATCTACAAAACATTAAACATAAAACTAAAGATCGAGTAACACGAACCAAACTAAAAACCAGGGATGAACTCAGGTGCTCTGGAAGGGTTAGTAGTTCCTGTTTCACTGGTGACACCCGTCGTGTTAATCTAGTTACAAACCCGGTGATAAGCCATGAATGAGGAAAGGACCAGGAAGAGTTTACGACAAGTCTTTGATCGTATGATAGATGAATTTACATTTACTGTTCATGTGGCAAGGTGTACTTGATGCAATATTATGTCATATAATGCTTGTTGGTGACTTTTGGTGGGATATTCTGGTTTCTTCCATCAATAAACACAACCTCCAAGATATAACTCAAATACATTTTGTACTGTTGAAAGTGACATTTAACAAAAAATTTTGATTTATCTATACATAGTTAAAATTGTAAGGTGTTTTACACTGTCATATACATGTGATCTAATAAATATTTCCACGAGAGCCCTGTTGTCCCTTAATTTTCGTATTTGTTCTTTTTTGCGATGTCCAGCATATTGATGGTGTTTAAAACAGTGATGTACTGCACTCTAACACTGATGGTGATGGATATGAGGTAATTTTGATTGCGTGCCCTGTCTATTATCAAATCTCCATTTTGATTACCTCCCCTAAAGTAATTTTGATTATCTCCCCTGTCTGTTTTCAAATCTATGTTTCATACCTTTCTCAGCTTTACTGACAAATCTTTCTCTGATTTTGATATCTTTGATGGACTGATCATGACCTAAAGAGTCAGTACCGCTAGTGTGAGCATCGGACATACTGCTAGGACGAGTCCTATTTGAATCGTAATGCATTAAATTAGGATTGGAAGAACTTGTTCTGATGTGATCACCTTCAAACAAAGAACTGTCACTTTTTTTATCTTTTCGTTTACTTTTCAGACCAAGTCCACGACTTTTCTTCTTAAAATCGTTTGGTTCACTGTCTATTTCCTTTAAAACAAAAAAGAATATATTAAAAGTTGATCTTCCAGGACTTGAGCCCAATAGAAACTGTGTCAATAATTTGTTTGTTTGTGTATTTTTATTTTATTTATTTTATTTTTTTCATTTGTGTTAATTATTGGTACAAAAATAGAATATTCATATCACAATTGTATTTACATTCCTGGTTCTTAAGATTTAAAACAAAATCCCATTGCAGTCCTGGTTCTGAAGGACTCGGAAACCTTGGGACTAAATTTGTGCAAATTTGAATCTTATATCACACTAACATTTCATGCCTCTTATAAGACCACTTTTACATTGTAGAAAGGGTGGCCTTATAAGAGAGGAGCTACTATATAATACAAACTTTTTAAATACGATATCCTTCTTAAAAGAAACTACTCATCAAGTTTTCATTGCAGAAAGGCACTACTGTACATTGCTAACATTTTAAATACCAACATATACAAACCTCCATAACAGAGTCAGGAGTTAACGGTATGTTTCGGAGTTGTTCAAGGTCATCTCGCAATTCACATAATATTGTCTGAGTATCGTTTAAACCTGCAATTTAATTTTAAAAGAGTTATAAACAATATTAGGTAAAAAAACAATCTTGTACAATACTGTGAAAGTCTAAATTTGTACCCTAAATAAACCAAAATTCTGTAAAAAATTCAAATCAATTCAAATCGATGAAAATTCAACCCATTTCAAGCAAACAGCTGAAAACGACTATGGTCTGGAAACTTTTGTACACACTATGCGGAGTAGCCTTGTCGACAAGATATTTAAGATATTCGGACAGGGAGACAAGGAGTTGCCCTGCGGACAAGAGCTGTAAGATTTTTGGAACTGTGAAACATGGAGTAGCCTTGAGAGTAAGCGAGTACTTCTTAATGTCAAGTGAGCAATTTTCCAGCCATATCATGGCAAGAAAAAGCTACATTTCCATAAGATTTGTATCAAACAACAGGCTTATTTGGATTTTTATAGTACTAACTCACTGATACAACAGTCTGCGCTCCACTCAGAAACATTATCCTGATTTCGAGGCAACCAATCTTTGCTCTTACTCTTTAAATGTTCAGTGCTTAGCGGAGAAACAGCGAGTACCTGCAGTCTACCACACTTGAGGCGAGCGTGATAACCATTACAGCACTGATACGGTCAAGTTCATTGTTTGTTTGTTTGATGGTGGTTAACGCCACTATTTCAGTTATATCGTGGCGGTCAGTTTTATTGGTGGAGGAAACCAGAGGACCCGGAGAAAACCACCGACCTGTCGCTAGTCACTGACAAACTTTATCACATAATGTTGTATCGAGCACACCTTGTCTGAGTGGGATTCAAATTCGCAATGTCAGTAGTCATAGGCACTGATTTCATAGGTAGGGATTATTACACAGTAGTTCATATATTAGCAATATCAGAAAATAAAAAAATTGTCAAATAGAACAAGTCAAGAATGTTGAGGTCAAAGAAAAAATGATTGTCGATTTCCCCTAACCCGACTGGGTCAAATTTTGACTGCCGGGTCGTTATATTTTATTACTAATATATAAAATAAAATAAAATAAACACCGGCCGTGTGTCTTCTAACTCAGTGATATGGAGATTTTTGTTATCGTAAACAATTACAGTCATGCTTTTTCGATGTTTTTTTCCACATGTCAAGGTCATTGATCTACATGTAGATCGCCAAAGCGCTTATGATATCGGTAAAATGACCATGATCTAAAACGTGTACGTGTATGTGACATACAGTATGCATAAAATGGCCACCGCCAGTGTGCCCATTGGAACCATTCTGGCTGTTCATTTACAGAAATGTTCGCAATTTATCAAACGAAATAAGAGGGATGCAAAATTTTTGCATCGCAAAACCTTTATGATATATTTTCTGACATTCACGGGAAAGATAGCAAATCCCTGATTTGCAATATCTCTTTGAGAGAAAAACAAAAAAAACAACCCTGCCTGCCGGCCCTTAAAAATTTCCCTATGTTAGGGAAACCAACAATCAATTTTATTTGGCCTGATATTATTATTATTTACCAGATTTATATAGCGCTCTTTTCATATATAAAATAAACGTTCAAAAGCACTGTACAAACTACATATAACAGATATGGACACACAATGCAACATAAAAAGAATAATAAAAATAAATAAAAAAACCAAAAAAAACAAATGTTTAAAACAATTAAAAAAAATAATAAATAAAAATATCAGCATTAAAAATTACAATAAAACAAAATAATACTTATAGGCACTAAAAATATAGATGCTAAATGTTATAAAGAGCAGTAAAATTTCACAGTCTTATAACAGCTTGCTTTCCAGTGCAAAGTTAGTTTCCATAGATCTTGACGAAAAAGTGTGTTTTTAACGATCTTTTGAAAACATCCAAACTTTTAGCGTCTCTAATGGTAACTGGAAGGGCATTCCATAACTTCGGTGCAACTGACGAAAAACTTCGATCACCGTACCTCACAGTTCTACTTTTAAGAACAACTAGTTGTTTTGAGTTCTGGGATCTCAAATTTCTTGCTGGCTGATAGAGTTCTAGCAAGTCTTTCACATAGATCGGTGATTGGTCGTGTAATGCTTTGTATACGTGAACTAGAATCTTAAAGTCCACTCGATGAGTTACTGGTATCCAATGCAGTTCTTTTAAGACCGGTGTAATGTGATCATAACGCGATGTTCTCGTTATGATGTGAGCTGCAGTGTTCTGCAGATTTTGAAGTCTATTCAACGAGACCTTTGGAACACCATACAAGAGCGCATTGCAATAGTCCAGGCGTGACGTGACGAGAGAATTTACTAGAGATTTTGTAGCATCTGTATTTAGATATTGCCTGATGTGGCCTATTTGACATAATTGTCCGTATCCTGATCTGCAGACTGAGTTAATATGTTTTTCCATGCTCATCTTGGAGTCTAGAAAAGCACCAAGATTTCTCACACATTTAGATGGTTTGATGTCCTCTCCTCCAATTTTCACAGAAATGGATTCAATATGTTTTTCGTTTTTTTTTAGAAATCCTTCTGAAAGACCGAATTTGTTGGTTTGAAAGATAAATAAAGCTGTCCATCGTCAGCGTAAAAATGGTGATTTAGTCCATGTTTCTTGCCTATTATACCAACTGGTTTAGTGTACATTGTGAAAAATTTGGGGCCTAAAACGGATCCTTGTGGAACACTATATTTCATTAGCACTGGTTTTGACAATTTACCGTCTATGGTCACAGTTTGGTAGCGGTCACTCAGATAAGAAGCTACCCATTCGAGTGGTTTGCCTTCGATACCAAAGTGGTGTTGAAGGCGGTGCAATAATGTCGTGTGGTCGATGGTATCAAAGGCAGCTGAAAGGTCGAGCATTACTAACATTGTCACATCATTTCGGTCGAGGGAGTTGAGAATGTCATTTTGAACTTTTAGTAATGCCGTCTGAGTGGAGTGAAATTTTCTGTAAGCAGACTGGTGTTCTTCATGGAGATTGTTCAAAGACAAGTGGCTTTCCAAGCGAGCATCAACTACCTTTTCGAGTATTTTAGATACGTACGGTAAATTAGAGTTCTTCAAAACATTTGCATCTAGGCCCAATTTTTTTATGAGCGGTCTGATCAGCAAACTTTTGAAAGATTTTGGTACATATGCTTTCTCCAAAGAATCATTGATTATTTTCGTGAGAGATGGTAGCAGTAATTCTAAACATTCTTTCAAAAGCCATGTTGGAATTGGATCAAGCTCACACGATTTACTTTGAGATTTTGAAATAACCTTTTTCACTTCATCCTGTGATACTGGAGTAAATTCAACAAGTGTATCTATTTGCGTGTTTGGAATTTCCTCAGTTGTAACCGCACCAATTTTTGTTTCTGTATCTGAACTAATTTTATCTCTTATTCCATCGATTTTATCAATGAAGAAATCGCTGAAATTTTGTGCTAGTTTTTTTGAAGAGGAAGATGTTGGCAGTATTGCCTCTTCATTTCTCCCAGGAAGATTCTTTGTCACTTTGATAAAGTCTTCTGATCGCGTCCACAGGACTCTATCTTTTCAGAATAGAAGTTAACACATGTTTGCTTCAGCAATTTATTCACGGAAGCACACTGATTTCTGTATATCTCATGGTCTACTGTCAAATTTGTTTTTCTCCATTTGCGTTCAAGTTTTCGCTTCAAATGTTTGGCTTCATGTAGTTCTTCATTATACCATGGACTTGTCGGTCTAAGAGTTACTTGTTTTGTAAGCAAAGGGGCATGCTTGTCAACGAGTGATGCTAGACTGTTGTTTAATGATTCCATGTGCTCGTTAACGTAAAAAATTATCACATTACTGTTGATGATCTCCAAAGATTTTATATCGTTTCTGAATGATTCAATGTCAATGGATCTTAATTTTCGATAGGTCACAGTTTTCCTTATTGGAGCTGGTTTTTCTGCTCAAATATGAAATATCACAGCAAAATCTTCCCATCAGAATCTGATAGTCCTGGGTCATTAACTTCTATATTTGAAACAATAGTGTCAGTGTCTCTTGTGATAAGCACATCCAGAGTATGTCCTGCGACATGTGTTGGTCCTCTAACATGTTGTTCCATACCAAATGTTTCAAGACAGCTGTAGGTATGTCCAAATGAAAGTTTAAGTCACCAACAATAACAATGGGCTTGTCAGTTGTTGCATATTTTGAGAGGAATAAAGGCCATTCATGCTCAAGGAATTAATTTGTACTGAAACCGTTCTTTTGTGATGGTGGTGCTCTGTATATGACTGAAAGACGCAAGGAGTTCTTATTTATAGCAATATTACAATCAATGTACTCAAACATTGAAAAGTGTCCGTCACTGGAAGATGTCAGCATTTTGAAATCTATATTGGCCTTATAAATAATAGCGACACCACCTCCTCGCGTTTTTCCAGGACGAGGGACTTGCTGTATGCGATATCTGTTGGGGACAAGCTCATTACTCCATGTTTTATCCACCGTACTACCAAGCCAAGTCTCTGTGAAGGCAACAAGGTCGAAATCGTTGGAAAGGATAAAATCACAAATGGCTATCGTTTTGTTTTTAACTTATCTCGGATTTATAGAACATATTTTAAGGTTTTTCTGACCTTTTGTAATATTGAGCGTTTCACTTTTTAACTTTTTAATATTTCTGATATTATGTGTATTGGAGTTCCTTTTTGAGATGCGTTTTGTTTGAGTCACAGTAGGAATTTCTTGTGGTAAAGTTTGTAAATTCTTTTCATTCACTCCTTGATAATTATCCCCTGTCCTTCTCACATTAATTTGACCACTTCTCTTTCCCCTTTTATATTTTTGAATATGTAATTGTTTGATTTGTCCCATTACAATAGGATTTGGTCGACTGCCCTGGGCAGTCACTGATTTTCCAATATTGTATAGGATTGATCTTTCATATTTAATCCGTTCACTAATCATTGCTGTAGGCATAATACAGGTTATAAAATTTCACAATATATTCCACTTTTGATTTTAAAATCCAAATTACTCGAAAAGCACTTATTAAATCAAAGTAATAAACACAGAAATCCAATCCAAGTTATTTTCTGTTCACATCTGTTAAAGTTCATCATTCTACATAGAGCATAAACACTTGAAAACAATCAAAACTTAGGAGCTCAGAAATATGCAGCCTACACCTGGCGCAAACATAAAATTATGATATGAAATGAAAATGAATTATATTACATTGCAAAATGTTGTACACCTCGCCTGATCAATATTTGAACACACAACATCAGTGGTGATAGGCACTGATTCCATAGGTAGTTGTAAATCCAACTACCATACGATCACGCCAATGATGGCCCCTTCTGTCAAGTTCACAATACTGCCAATTAATAAAGTTATAAGGCCATCTAAAATTAATCTTCTGGTTCTCAGACACCGCCGCCCCCCTCAAAATCCCACCGACGAAATGTATTTATTTGCTTTCCAGAAAAAAATCACCGCTGTCCCGGATTTTTTTTTTTTTTCGAAAATAAACTTTGAAATTTGGCGCCAATACGTACTTTTCAAGCGTCTCCTCAACCCAGATTGATCAAACAAAAAAGAAAGTAAAACTAGAAAGCATGGCGGCGATTCTCGTCAGTCTTTCGGTGCATATTGATTCAAAACAAGTGGTTCCTTGGACAATTCTGCCTGTGACTGACTCAGGCGATTCAGTGGAACAATTATGTAAACATGTCACTGTCTTTACCGGAGAAATGGAGGGAATTCGGGGATTGGAAGGAAAAAATCCAATTGGTTTAGAACTAAATATGTTTTGACCGAAATAAACTCCAAAACTGGAAATCCCTTGCCGTTTTTGCTAAAGCTATAAACTACAAAACTAAACTCCCTACCTACCTTCCCATTTTTCAAAAATCAATTGTCTGAGAACCAGAAGATTAATTTTAGATGGCCTAATAGTTGTGGTAATATGCAAGAATTTTGAGAGAAAGCAAACGTGATTTCTGTTCAAATGCCGAAGTCCATCAATCTTGCTGTAAGTGAGGGAAAACAGACGTACCTTTATCACAATGTTCAAATCCTGCTGAGTCAATCACCCATGTGGCCACACGACTTTGTTGTGAATCTTTTTTAAAACTGGACTGTCTAATGATATCGTTATTCAACTTGTGTTCTCGTACTGTATCTGTCATGCCTAAAATACAGGACACAGAACAGTGTTATTTCATGCTTACAGTGTTTCAGCTAGACTTTGAAATCTTCAGGACAATTGCCAGTTTTATTAAAATTTCTTCAGGACATTTGATTAATAATTAAACTAATTTTTATAAAGTTCTCCAGGACAATTTGAGAAATAGGTGGGCAAAGGTCCTGAGACCGGTGCCTAGCTGAATCGCTGGTTATGCTCATTATTGAAGATCCTACTGTGACTGAAATGTAGAACAGAAATTAAAACACTGTTACTTCACTTTAATAAGTGTCTAATTCTAATGTAGTTGTTTAATATTCCTGGTTTGTGATTGGACAATGCTGTAATTTTAACGGTATCAATTCCACGGTTGAAATAGCACGAGATCTTTTTTTTTTAGAATTTTAGCCGCTTACGTCATCTTGTCAATATATTCACATGATTACATTAGAATGGAGATAACTGTAAATTGCATTTGAAAATTTCACGGCATCAATTGTCGATTTAATGGTCGCAAATATCCGTTTACTGGCTCTGCTAATGTGTCACCAGTAAACTCAATTTGCAACCATCAAATCTCCAATTGATGCTGTGAAATTTTCAAATACAATACAGTTATCTCCTAAGTGTAAAGTTGGATTGCCTCTCATGTTCATTTACATCCTTATCCTGTCTTACTATTGTAGAAATATAATGATTAAATTGAGTGCAGATTTGTCTCATTCATGCAGTATGAAACACGGTGACACCATTTATGGCATGAAGTATATAACATACACTTACAGCCTTGTTATGAGATGGGTATCAAGAATTATCAACCCATCGAGGGCTTTAGATTGGCAAGTATATGAGTGAGTGATTGTTGCAATTTTTCAGCTGCATCATGGCGAAAAGAAGTTACATTCAATCAAATGATAATGATATCCGGTTTTTTTAATCATTATAGTGCTAGCTCACTGAAACAACAGTCTACAGCTAGACAGGTCACTCCACTAGGACATATCACCCTCATTCTGAGTCAACCAGTCATTGCTCTTACTCCTAAAAAATGCATGCCTACATTATCACAGATATCACAGCATGCCCTATCTGACTTGTTGCGATAATTTATCATATCTGTCTCAACCTTCAAAACTGTCGCTATTATACATGTGTAATGCCAGGTGAGTTATAAACAATTGTTACCTGTTGGAAAAGTCATATCTTCTGTGGGCGACATTAATTTTGGAGATTCTTTCGTTCCAAACGCTACTCTCGACCTTCAAAACTGTCGCCATTATACATGTGTAATGTCAGGTGAGTTATAAACAATTGTTACCTGTTGGAAAAGTCATATCTTCGGTGGGCGATGTCATATCTGTTAATTTTGGAGATTCTTTCGTCCCAAACGCTATCTCATGTTGTCTGTATAATCTGTGATGTTTTAACCTTTGAATCCATTCTTCAAATGATCTATTATCCTTAACCTATTAGAAATGAAAAAGTATACTCATTTTATCATAGTCAAACCTTGTTTTCTCAAACTTGAACAAGTCAGTACCATGAATAACTTGAAGTAGAAGATTGGCACATTCATAGTAGCTTTAATGTCTTATTTTCCCCAGATAACTCAAAAACTCTGTTATTTCAAAGTAAAATCGTCTGTAATTTCAGTATTGTAAAAATTAATAAAAGTTTTTATGGACCTTAAAATCGATATTCACCGAAGCCTTTAGTCTGACCGATACAAAAGACTGTAATTGTTTTATTACTTTAAAATGAAAAGTGAAAGTGAAACCAAGTCAATATGAAATTAATCACTTCATTATGACATCATACATAATGCAATGGAAAGTGAAAGCGAGTCAATACGAGTTTTAATCAAACAATATCAAATTTTACTGAATGTCAGGTGACAGCATGATAGCCAATAATATTGTTTAATAAATAAAATCATTATGTAATAAATATAGTATAACTAATCGTAGATTTTGAATATCAAAATAAGACCACGAGANTCCTTAATGCGTATTCGGTCACGAGTGGTCTTATTTTGATATTCAAAATCTATGATTAGTTATACTGTTTATTATATAGACTTCCAAAATGTCTTTTATATTATTTTATTTAATTTGTATATTTCATTCCACGCGTATGAATCTACGAGCAATGATAGTGTGTAATCAATATGGCCGCACATTCAAGTGTTGTCGCTTCGATGAAAAAAATTGGAAATTTAAATGAAGGACGAGTTTCTGAATTTTATTTGAATATGGGCGGATTTGTAAAGTTGTTGTGGAAAAATTCATTGCAATTGTGACTAATGTCAGTCCGATTTATCTGAGGAACAAGGCACGATGTGTTATTATTGTCCGAGTCGTGTGTATTTCATGTGTAACAAAATTCGAACTAAGGAATGAATCAATGTCCTCAAATGAAACGTTTTGAAATCTACCCAACTGGGCTTTAGTTTGATATACAATTTCATTTGTATTGCCATTGGAATTTGGAACATTTGTTTGGACATCTAGAATATTAAATTCTTGCATTTCCACATTTTCCAAGTCAAAATCATTTTCTTCTAAAAATTTGGAGACTACAGCTGCCGTATATGCGTCAAAATGATCAGACATTTTTTATTTTTATTTTTTATTTTACGATTGTTCAAAGCAGACGATTTTTCATTGAAAAGTGGTGGTGAAAGGAATTATGAAACTGACAACCTACAATGCACTTTTAACAATGCCGTTGTTTGTTTATATTTAAATCTGTTGTGTTATGCTAGTGAAATGATTCGATTTAGAATAAGCAAGTGTTCGATTTTAATGTATCAATAAAATGATTCAATTAAAATAATTTATAAAAGTACTAAAACTTTTTCATTTGTTTAATTGTTTCAGTTTACAATCATGTGTGTATTCACCGTAACACAACAAGGGACGTAACCACTACACTTAAAGTTGTCTAAAAGTAGTTCTGGCGGGAAAAAACTGATATTTCACATGTGAAATATCGGAATTTATTTCACGGATAAATCTCCATAATTCACACCTATCTATATAATAATAGGCATTATTCTATATTAGCAAATTCTTTAGTATAGATTTCTACCAAAATTATTTTTTTAAATAAAAAGACGTATTCACCGCGGTAAATGTCACGTGTTACTATTTTTGGAGCATGGATTTTTTTTTTATTGATGTAAACAATAATGTAGCACTACGTCAGGACAGTGGACATGTAATCTTTTTTTTTTTTTTTTTCAGAATACCACTATTTACTCAAAATATAGAATAAAACAATTACTGTCTTTTGATTCTGTAAATGTGTGGATTAATTGACTTTTGAAAAAAAAATGATATTCACTTCGCCCCTTCGGGCTCAGTGAATATAATTTTTTTCAAAAGTCAATAAATCCACACATTTACCTCATCAAAAGACAGTAATTGTATAGTATTGACCTCAATAAAAGACTATAATTGTATCTTATCGGTTTTGTATGAAATACTGGCAAATATTGTCCCAATAATAATATTATATTAATTGATATTCCGCAAAGGAAAGTATTCATCAATATTTGTGCAATAACCACTTAAGGATTATGGGTTATGGTGTTTAATGCCACTTTCATCAATATTTCAGCTATATAGTGGCAGTCAGTTTTATTGATGGAGGAAACCAGAGTACCCAGAGAAAACAACCAACCTGCCTTAAGTATCTGAAAACTTTTATCACATAATGTTGTATTGAGTACAGCCTGCCATGAGCGGGATTCAAACTCACACCTTTAGTGGTGATAGGCACTGATTGCATAAGTAGTTGTAAAAATCGAACTACCATATGATCACGATAGATAGGCCCATCAATAATCCTTTAAAAGGTCAGTAACGAGTAAATATCCAGTCCAACCTCGTCATCCATTTATAGATCTTAGAGCCTCTTGTTTGAAAACAAGTAAGGTTACAATACCCCAAATCAATACCAACCTTTATTCAATGCCAAGCATCATTGTGTTCAAAATTCTGAATGATCCATTAATTAGAACTTAATTTATAGTGTGGAAAACATTCTGACTATATAACGATGATGACAACGGTAGCGCCATCACATAATATGACAGAAATAGTTTTTGCGGTCATATAAAAAAGTTCAAACGTTCCAGAACAACAGTACCATATAGGGAAGCAAATTTCCAAAGTAGGCATGTTTCTTAATTGAATGAGATAAAAATATAAGATTTCTATGAAATAATGAATATGCAAATTTTATGTATAAAATATTGATCTCATTGACCTCAGGGTGTTCCGAAAGCAGCTAAAAATAACCAGAATTGTACAAGTTCTAAGTTGAGTATTACGACCCAATTGCAATGATAATTGTACTGCATTTACTTAAAGATAACCGGGACCGTGTAACAGGTTTTTACTGGAGTTCCGAATGTGACGTTTCCTTGCTTGTCCATAGCTTTTCATAAACAAACAGGGCCTTACATCCGTGAACGTATAATACAAATCGGGTTGCAGTCGTTACAATGGACAAATATGTTGTAATAAAAAAAAAAGACTGGGAGTGACTCTGGTCACAATGAACATCACGAGAAATTTAAACGCAAAACTCTAGCGGAAAAGGACATAAAATGTGAGGAAAAACACCCAAGTGGCTAGCCGATTTCTCATGTTTACTGCTGGATTCTGATGGTGTCTCATATTGAAATATCTGCAGAATATACTCTGATTTTGCTGACAAGAAATCATTAATGTTTATTGGCAAATTCGTGGACAGAATGGATACCTATCTTCCCACCAGTCATCTGCAAAGTATGAAGACACCACTAAAACTAAATACTAGTACAGTACAGGTAGAGTCATATTTCTATAAATGTCCCAATCTGACAGTATATCCGACTTGTCCGACACCTGTCTGAATTCAATTATCTAATCAGAACACCTATTTATTGGGGGCAATAAAACACCAGTAGTATCTTGTAATCAAGTGTGTCGTTTTACAGGTAAAACTAGTCAGATCAGATGTACAGGTGAAATTACGTTTTTATATCGCNGATGTTTGTGTTAACTTTATTAAAACTATATTTCAAATTTTACGCAATGATGTAATAGACAATATAAACAAGTTCAATTTAGCAACTGTGTTTATAAGTATCAAATGTTTGTACAAAAAACAGGACAAGTAGGATTTTGTCCGGACAAGTAACTTTTTTCAGATGACTTGCCCAGGGACAAGTAGAACATTTCAGTATTTCCACACCCCTGGACCTACTTTTAAATGGTATATGATGTCTTCAGCGTCAATGTCAACCCGATGTCCGTGTCGTTTGAAGGCTATCACTGCTAGACCAATGTCTATAACACCATGGAACTTCCCTTTATGGATCTTAAAAATAAAAACACAAAAAAAACATTTAGTTAATTTAAAACCTGAATGTACAAAAAAAAACATAGAAATTTTTGTAAATCAAACCATTTAATAATGGGGCAGTAGTTTCCTCATTCATGATTTATAACCAGACTTGTAACTAGATTAACACTAGGGTGCCACTAGTGGAGCAGAAACTGCTTACCCTTCCGGAGCACACGAGTTCACCCTCAGTTTTTAGTTGGGTTTGTGTTACTTGATCTTTACATGTTGTAGATAATTATAGTTTAAATATATATTTTTATTCATAAATAAATGAAATGGATTGGATAGCAGGCAATAGCCTATATAAATCCTCTCCATATATTGTAGATAGTTGTTTGGCCTTCTTTGATTTCAGTATTTAGATTGCCTCTTTGATATCGTCAAACTCTTCTTCTACATTCCCAGTTCTGAAATATTGATATTTCAAAATATTTGTCAAAATTAAACAACCAATGACTCATTTCATCCCCAGTGTTTTGGTGGGGTTCATGTTGTTCCTCTTTTTAGTTTATTATCTTGTGTTTTTCTGTTTTGTACGTCTTTGTTCCCAATGTTGTCCGTGTCTCTGGATTGTCCATACTTGATTATCCCTTCAGTTGTCTTTAACGTTTATTTTTTTCATGACGACGTGAAACATCTCAGATTCTACTACACAAAAAGCTATCAGATATAAATAAATATAAATATACCAAAATTAAATGACTTCATAGTGTAGTTATTGTAAAAGGAATTTAAGTAGAAAACTTGACTATTTCAAAATAAATAAAAAACAACTTTCAAAGCAAAAAATTCAATAAATGAATGAATGACAGGTTGTTTATAACCTGCTACCTAGCAAGCAATTTCACAGCTATATCGTGACAAGAAGATTTTTTTATTTTTTGATAAGATGATAATGAAGTTCAATTGGCACAAGACCACAATGCTGAGTTGGATTTTTATATACATGTATAATAAAAAAAACAAATAGCAGCTAATTCACAGAAACAAGTCTACAGTTATAGTATAAACATGCATCTTCATGTCACTCTGACATATTATCCTGCTCTTGAACCATCCTATGTGATTATCAAATACCTTTCTTTTTTCAGGTCTTTACATCTCAGAGGTGGTCCATACTTAATACATTTTTTAATAACTTTAAAACAACAAAAACCAATATATAACTGTTGTATCATTAAAATATTATCAAAATGTATAAAACAAACGTCAAATTTGTGGTCCTTGCTAAATAAGTTGATTTGATTTTGATTTTTGGTGTTTTAATGCCACTTTCAACAATATTTCAGCTACATCATGGTGACCAGTGGTGGTGGAAGCCGGAGTACCCGGAGAAAACCACCGACCATGGGCAAGCAACTGGTAAACTTTATCACTTGCGGCTGCGAGTCGAGTGCACCCTTTTTTGTAATTTACAAAGCTGGGCACGAACCCACGCCGTATTGGCGATAGGCTTGTATGAGTTGTTAGATCCAAAGACCTAACTCATTGAGCCACCCTGCTAAATAAGTTAAGATGACAGGTGATTGCTAGTTTTGTTAATATTGGTAGAATTGTTGACTCTCACTGTTTAAACTTTTTTTTCATAATGTTTAATATGATTTCGTTAAAGATTAAAATTATGTTAAAGAAGTTATTGTTATTTAACGCAAAGTTACCATTTTTTCAGCCATGTCACTGAGTCAGTGAGAAAAAGTTACATTTGAAGAGATGATGATAATATCCACTTTGTACTAGACTAGATAATATCCACTTTGTACTAGACTAGATAATATCCACTTTGTACTAGACTAGATAATATCCACTTTGTACTAGACTAGATAATATCCACTTTGTACTAGACTAGATAATATCCATTTAGTTGGATTTTGTAGTGCTACCTCACTGAAAAGACAGTGAACAGTTAGACATGTCACTCCAATCAAACACATTATCTAGATTTCGAACCAATCAGTCTTTTCACTTACTCCTCAATGCTGTGTGCTCAGTGGAGAAACGACAAATAGTCCTTGGTTTGATACAAACAGGATTTGAACCCACGATCTGGGGCAAAACCAAAGATTATTTGTTAATTCTCCACTAAGCACACAGCATTACGGTAGCTACTTACATCTGCTGGTGATTTTGCATAAAATAACTTTCCTTTCTCCAGGAAGAAAAATCTCTGAAAAAGAAATGAAGACAAATTTGTTATGATCTGAGCCTGTCATAGTAGTGCAAACAGGAGTTATGAGTTACGGTGCTTAACACCACTTTCAACAATATGGTATACAGGGTTTATCCTTTTTGATAGTGAAGGAAATACATAACCAGTCCACTATAGCTAAGCTTCAAATTTTTAGCTACATGACAGTCAGGTTGTTGGACATAATTTGCAATTAAGGGTTGAGTCGAGTGATTGTTGTTTAAGGCCAATTTTTCAGATATACGGCTGCGAGAACCCATGATCATTCTTCATGTTTTTTATTACTTTACAATGTCGCTTAGAAAAAATATGGATGTAATGATACATGTAGTGATGTCACATGGTGATATATGTGAAGTGTCATTGGCTAATACTAGTATCAGGTGATATCATTGATGTCTTTTGTTTTTTTTACCTTCGACTCGCAGCCGCAAGCGATAAAGTTTACCAGTTACTTGCCCATGGTCGGTGGTTCTCTCTGGGTACTCTGGCTTCCTCCACCACTAAAACTGGTCGCCATGATATAGCTGAAATATTGCTGAAAGTGGCGTTAAACCCCAAAATTCAAATTCATTCTTTTTTACCTAAAGAAAACAACTGCTTCAGTCTCTTTCATAAACATAATTATTATCTTTGATTTGTTTTGCGAGAATGGATTTTTCTCAGAGCAATATCGCATCGAATGCAAAGCCTGCGATGTGAGATGCGATTTGAAGTTCATTTCAATCAAAACAAATAAACGAGAGTATGCTTATCAATGGTTTTGGTAAGGTGATGTCAGTGACTTCAATATAACGTCACATTAAATGATTAGAAAAGTTTTAATGACGTCACATTACAAATCCTTAATAAACATACTATCATAGCACTAAAATAATTAAAGATGTTTTTTAAAACTCGAGGAAGTTTCTTAATAGTCATCTCTCATCTCAGAGGCTTCGCCCTTCGATGAGAGATGACTGAGAAACGTCATCTCGTTTTAAAAAACATCTTTAATCACTTACTATCACACTAGTTGCTTGATAATAGATATCACTGCCTGTATGTACAAATCATCGATAAAGAAAATATAATACATCTTCATTTCATATCAACAATCTTAGCTTGTTCCAACTATTTTTTTTAATTGTCTGATTTTGCTAAAATTAGTTAAAGCCACAGTATGTCTACCTTTACCGAAAGACCTACCTTGTGCCAACCTTTCAAAGGCCATCGTCTCCTTTTCATCAAGTAACCTGTATAATTATCAGGCTTTTTCTCACATATTTGACCTTCTTTCAATCCCTCCATGATTTCCCAGTCTTGTCGAGCTTTGTGTCGTTTACGACTTTTAGATATCGATGTTTTACTTGTATCTTGCAATACCTTCTTTCCCAATCCAACATCAACTTGGGAGCTCGACAAAGAAAAAGTGTCATCGCTGTTGTCCTGAAAATAGAGCAAATACTGTTTGCAAGGTCATCCATAACATATATCTTTCTACCTGTCCTGACGGACGAATATTTTTCTACACATTTGAATAATGAGTTTTTGAGTTCGGACAGAATTTGTGTTTCTTTCATCTTAGTCTACACGTAATTTTTTATTTTTTCAAAATTAACGAAAGACAATTAGCATTATTACAGACCTGTGCAATCAGTGTATAATTTTGTGAGTTTGACACCTTTCAAGGTGAGGTGTACTCGATATAATATTAAGCGATAAAGTTTGTCAGTGACTTTCGACAGGTCATTGGTTTTCTCCCGGTACTCCGGTTTCCTCCACCAATTAAACTGAACACCATGATATAACTTAAATATTGTTGAAAGTGGCGTTAAACATCATAAACCAAACCATTATTACGGAAAAAACAGTGTTATGGTAACAACAGAATCCATTGGGGGCCCAGACAGAACATGAATATTTTTGTTCAAAAATGTAAATACACCAATAAGTAATTAAAAAAAATACAGGTCTAAATACATTGTAAAGACCATTAATTAAATGTCAAACTATATTTTGCCACCCACATACACAATTAAACTAGATTGATGATGTCAAATACAAAAAATATCAAATATCCGTCTTTGCCTTCATTTTTTCACCTACTTGCTCGAAAGCCAAAATTAGAAAAAAAAATTACTCATTCAAACAAATTCTTTCATAATTTTTATTTGTCCTGGGCTTTGGGCAAGTGGGTTAGAGCGAAGACTGAAATATTATCAAGAAGCTACAATTAATAGACATCTTGCACATTACCGACTTGATTCTAAAATAATTATTATGTTTTTACACATCTTTATAGGAGTCATTTCCCTTTGCAGTGGGCAAAAGATCCCTTCTCATACAAATTTCAATGAAAATGAGATTCACTGGTATTTTCCCAATATTTTAATGTTGTAATATCTTTTTAATTTCAACTTGCTATAAAACTATCCTCTGATTTTTTATATCTTTTCTATTAGTATCTTTTTGCATGCCGTAAGGGAAATAACTGCAATAAAAAATGCATATTTTTACAATTAAATTGTGATTGTGCAAAAGGTCTATTGTTCCACAACAAGTATTAATAATTAAAAATTAAAACACAATTTGGCTACAAAAATGTAGGTCATAGAAGATAGGAAATGCAGTCAACCCTGTCCATGTGGTCACCTCTATTAAGCAGTCACCTGTATTGAAAGGTCACCCTTTACTTGTCCTGTCTCAGAAAATTGCATATGAATTGAACCTCTTTTAAGAGGTCACCTCTCTTAAAAGACCACTTAATTTTCTTTGCAGTCTGTGCCAAAAACATTTTGACAAACTAGCCCGAACAGCATCTTAGAACATTTTTTCTATTCGATTAAGCAAATTTTACGCAATTTTTACTAGACTGGAGTTTAGGGCTGGTGTTTTTTGGCGCAGACTGCTTTGTCTTTATCCCAAAGGTGACCTCTTAATACAGGTTTGACTAATGAAGATTATCAAACTTACTGAATCTGTTTCAGAGTCACTATGTCGGAACTGGTGACGGTTCCCCGATCTGGAAATCGATTTTTTCTTCTTCCTCCCTGCCGATGGGGAACTGGTCAAAATTAGTATCTTCCCACTCTGGGATAACTGTGATGTTTCACTGGTAGACATTATTTACCATCAAACATTTTACAGATTCTGCAAAACAAAACTTAATGATAAAATATTACAAAAAAATGTATATGAAAAAAAACACAAAATAAATGAACAAATGAGGCTATATTTCTCACCCAAGCATGCATTGCTTACCGGAGCCTGAATCTCTCACCATGTTATTCATGCAATTTGAGTTGGTTCAATCAAGCTTTGTCTGGCAATGGCGGTCATATTGGATTGCTGATCAAACAAGCAAAAAAACAGACAATAGCCTTTTTTGGTCTTGTTAATTGGAAAAGTTGGATGATTTTTAATAACAAGTTGGATTGACGTTTCCCGACTGACAAGTTTAGAAGGACAAAATGTAAGAATACTTCAGCTACAAATGTATATTGTGATGGTCAGTTTTATTGGTGGAGGAAACCATGGAGACCTGACAAAACCACAGACCTTTTGCAAATCACCGACAAACTTTTATCAGATGTTGTATCAAGTACATCTCGTCGTGATCAGGATTAAAACTCACAACAATCTAACTACCATATGATCACGACAACGGCGGCCCCAAAAGTAGCGGTCTTACTACAGTACCATTACTGAATCTAATGTCGGACAGAAAAAGATATTCAAAAGAGCAGGGATTGGGCATATAAAAATATGTTAATGTTACACAGAGTACAGAGTAACATCTCATATAACGTCCTGTGGGGGTCAAAATGTTTCAAATGGAGGGGTCATATCCCCGAGTACATGTGATCTGGCAATCAATCAAAAATGGATGAGCCCCTGTTAGGTGGTTTCCTTCACACAAATACACATTTTGGATCAACTACTTGGCGATCACAATAACCCTAACCCCATCCCCTAAAACAGTATTGTGATCGCCAGGTACAGTTGAGCTCACATTTTATATGTTCACTTTCCTGTTTTGCATTCAAATTCCAAAGTTAAACTTTATAGTACACACACAAAATATCAACTTCAAGACCGGTCGGTCATAGTTCTAATAATAAAACCCTAAATGCTCGCTTACTCGCAAGGGTTTTAACGGGATGCCATTATATGTAATGGAGCAGTCGCAGATATTGTTTGCGCTCGCTTACAGAGTTTCTGATGCCTGCATTTATCAATAATAAGACATAACCTTTCCTTTTGGCCACTATTATAACAAGCTTTTATTACCTACCAGTATTTTCAGGGTTTTTGTTTGACCTAATAACGTTATGGACAATTGTCCTAAAAGTGGTATTTCCTATCAGTCATTCCCTATTTACTTAACTAAATATTTGTCCTAAAAGTCTTTAAAGTTTAGGTCATTTTCAAAATCTTTAGGCCATTTGCCTAGAAAATGCCCCAAACTGAAACCCTGATTTTAGAATGTAATTCCTACAAAATAAAAATTTGTTTACCAACACAGGGGCTTGAATCGCTTTCATAGAGGTCACGCGGCCTATATACTAACAAGGGATGTAACGACCAACGTAGCCAAGCCACTACCAGTTCTGTTTCAGGCTTGAAAAAAATATTAAAAAATCACACATTCAAACAATCTTTGTTGACATTCGCTAGCATATTGATTTATCTTTCCGACGAGACATAATTTTTCACAACTGCTTCACTCTAGAAGTCAGAGCACCCCCTGCAAACTTGAAATTTTGCTCCAAAATAGGTCACCAACGTTTTGCTATGGACACAGTCAACGGTAAAACTCCAAGAGTAAAGAGCACAATTGTGGACAATATCCGCATATGGAAGCCATTGTTAAAAATACACAGCAGCAAATGAAATCTGTCATCTGATTGGTTAATATTTCTCACTGCAGGGTAAGTGTTTTTACTTATTCGTAACATATAAGAAATATTGTAAATGATTTTTAGGTATATTATAATCATATAAAATTACTTCTAAAAGTAATTCTCACTGAATTTTTTTTTTAAAGCATATATTTCAAGCGTTATCAGAATGTGGGCGTGTCGTGAGAAATATTAACCAATCAGATGACAGATAATTTTCATTTGCTGCTGTATTTTTAACAATGGCTTCCAACATTTGAAAGGATTTATACCGGACTGTAAAACGTGAGTTACTGCTTTTCGTCTGCACTATGTGAACTGTTCTGGTGATTGTTGAGTCGAAGGCGTTCATAGGTATTTACGACAGTCAGGATTTATGCGGATATTGTCCGCAATTGTGCTCTTTACTCTTGGAGTTTTACCGTTGACCGTGTCCATAGCAAAACGTTGGTGACCTATTTTGGAGCAAAGTTTCAAGTTTGCAGGGGTGCTCTGACTTCTAGAGTGAAGCAGTTGTGAAAAATTATGTCTCGTCGGAAAGATAAATCAATATGCTAGCGAATGTCAACAAATATTGTTTGAATGTGTGATATTTTAATATTTTTTTCAAGCCTGAAACAGAACTGGTAGTGGCTTGGCTACGTTGGTCGTTACATCCCTTGTTAGTATATATAGGGTATATAGGCCGCGTTACCTCTATGAAAGCGATTCAAGCCCCTGTGTTTACCAACCACATTTTGAATTTCGTCGTTTGAGGTCATTTTCCGGTCAAAACCTCACTTTGGTATTTTTTTGATGCCATACATGTATTTGGCGATTGAGGCGTAAATGTTTACATCAGCTGTAGTAAATATACTACTGAAATATCGTAGTAGAAATACCATATTTAGAAAAGCCCCGCCTTCCGTAGTTTCCGGTTATGGCGAACGATAGATAAATTTGTTGTTACTTTTGAAAAGCATACATTTTTCAGCCAAACCGATTTAACAAGGACTGGGATCATCAGTAATAGTTATAATGAAATGTTTGAAGCGTAAATAGTGAATTTTTATGTTCAACTGCAATATATTTTTTTGCTCCATTGTGACGAATGGGACCCCTTTGTAGCTCCGCCGAGACACAAGTTTGTCACAGGAGCTACATTATTGCAGCTAGTCGGTCAGGAATGTTGTTTTTTTTTTTTTTAAATAAAACGAAGAACGGTTATTTACACTGGCATGCTTGTCTTAAAATTTGCTTTACTCTACTGGTAAACATTCAGGTTGAGGACTCACTTGGATATATCAATAATCAACGGCGAAACGGTTTAATTTGTAAACATTTCTTTCTCGTTGGTTATCGTCCGCCATGTTTACTGATCTGTCAAAATTATAAGTTGTCTCCCTTGTCGGCAAAATAAGTTTATTTCGCGGTTTTTCGTATTATTCAAAATTATAAACACAAGAAACTCTCTAGGTTTTACGTTTAGGGTAAGTAAGTAAGTAAGTAAGTAAGTAATGACTTTATTTCAAGAGGGTAACACAGTTAGCAACAATAAGCTAATCTTCCCTGTGGCCCTCAAAACAATAATAATCAAATACAGCAAATACAATTTCAAACAATACATTTACATATTGATATTCACAACAAAATATCACAATCTGAGTATAATCAAGGATAAATCCACGGTATAATGAATATAATCATTCGTTATTTTGTTTTGACATTAAATAATCTGTATATTTCTTTTTGAATAGATCTATATCTTGAATTAATTTTAAATTAGGAGGTAAAGAATTCCATAAAATAGTTCCGGAGTAGTGAAAAGTTCGTTTCATAAAATTAGAATTTGGTCTTGGAACGAACAAATTTCCCTTTGCAGATGATCTTAATGAATAAACATTAGAATTTGTATTTATATCAAATAGATTACACAAATAATCAGGAGCAGAATTATTTATACATTTATACATTAAAACACTTTTATGATATTCTAATCTATTTTGAATAGACAGCCAACCAAGTTTTTTAAATAATTGAAGAGATGGTATATCATATTTTGCATTAAGAATAATTCTTGCTGCACGCTTTTGTAGTTTACATAGTTTTTTCAAGATTCAAATTTGTGGTTTCTCCCCATACAGTACAACAATAATCAAACAGTGGTAGAATATATCCATTATAGTACATGATTAAGCCTTCAGTAGGTAAGTATGTTCTCAAACGACACATCAATCCAAGCCTTGATGAAATCTTTGAAACAATATTATTAATTTGCTGACACCATGACAAGCAATTATCAATAGTAATTCCAAGTAATTTTTCATATTTTACATCGTTCAATAAGACATCGTCATAAAAAATATTAAAATCAGACTCAAGATATTGTATCTTTCTAGATGAACCCATTATCATTGATTTTGATTTCATAGTATTTATAACCATATCATTACTAGTGCACCATTCCTGTACCTTTTCCATATCTTCATTCAACATAATGTTAATGTCAGATATGGAATTAGATGAGAAGTGTATAGTGGTATCATCCGCATACAAATCTGACATACTATGGTCTACATAAAGGGGTAAATCATTTATATACAACAACAACAAAAAAAGCAAGGGACCTAGTATGCTTCCTTGTGGTGTTCCATATCTAATATTTTGTGCAGATGATTCATAATTATTGATACTAAATTTTTGAGATCTTTCCGACAAATATGATCTAAACCAATTTAAAGATAAGTCATCAAGTTTATATACTTTTAACTTTGATAATAAAATAGTGTGATTAACCATGTCAAATGCCTTTTTAAAATCAAGAAACAAAACCCCTGTGTAATTACCTAGATCCATTTCTTTTAGAATATGATCAACAATTTTAGTTAAAGCTGTCACACAAGAATGCTTAGATCTGAAACCAGATTGATTCGGATGAATCAGTTTGTATTTGATTAAATATTCATAAATCTGTGCATAAACTATTTTTTCAAATAACTTAGATAAGCTAGGAAGTACTGATATGGGTCTATAATTGTTCATATCTGCAATATCTCCTGATTTATAAAGTGGGGTTACTCTAGCCAGCTTAAGTTTTGAAGGAAAGTTTCCAGTGCACAGGCTTAAGTTAAAAATGTGTGTTAACGACTCGTAAATAACAGTAGCTGACATTCTCAAAATATTAGGACTTATACCATCCAAACCACTGGATTTGTGAATATTCAACTTCAAAAGTTCAGTAAGTACTTCTTCTGGTAGTATGCAAGTATATGAAAATGTATTTTCCAGCTTGGAACTAACCCAATTATCTAATTTTTCAGTGGACGCATTCAAGTTGGAATTTTTGATGATGCGTTCGGCCACTGACGAAAAATTGTTATTAAAATTATTACAAATGTCTTCAATATTATCATATTTTTTACCATCAATATTTATACATTTTATATGACATTTTTATACTGAGTTTATGTCCTTTAAGTGTTTCCATAATTCACCTACATTATTACCAGATTTAATAGCCTCAGAAAAATAATTAGCTTTACTGGTTCTAATGGATGATGTCAATTTGTTTCTATATTTTTTGAAATTCTCGGTATCTTTTATACCATGATAATAATCCCTTTGCTGACGTAGGTCGGCAAATTCTTTTTTATGCCATTTGGGCTGTTTATTTTTTCTCACTCTTTTAGAAATTAAAGGGGAATGCTTATTAAGGGTATAAATGAACTTGTCATACCACCAGTCAAGAGCTAGATCTGGGTCGGTGATCTGTAATACTAAATTGAAATTATGTTTTTTCAAGTCCCGAAGAAATAGTTCTTCATCGAAATTTTTAAAATTTCTGTATCTAATTACAGTATGCTTATTAATACGTGGTTCGCTCTTATTGCTTTTACCATATTTTACTGAACAACTGACAGGATAATGGTCACCTGGACAGTAAGTAGAAACACGTACTAGTATGACTTCTTCTGGTCGACTTGTATAGATGTGGTCTATTAAAGTTACGCTCTTACTGGTAACTCGAGTTGGATCATGGACTAATTGATCAAGGTCATATGTTGATAAAATAGTTTCCCAATTACTTGGCAATGGTTTCAAATAATCTATATTGATATCACCAGTAATAAGTACATAATCATTCTTAGCAAAAGCATTAGTCAGTTCCTTGTCGAAATGTTGATACCACGACACATTGCTGTTATATAAAACACAATAAAAAGGACTTTTGATGTTTTGGAAATATTTCAAACCACATAGATTCAGTATTTTCTAATTCTAATTCTACTCTCCTTTCATACTTTACATAATCATGTAGTTGGTATTGATCGACACTTTCAGAACATGTTCACCACTATGATGACTACCAGACTTTGCGGTGCAAACGGTGATGTGCACATTTATTTTTTGGTAGCTGGCCTGGTCAAATCGCCACATTATTTCACGAAATCGCCCCAATGCAAAATCGTCCCCACATTAATCAAAATCGCCCCAACATTTTTTTATTATAATAGTTATTACTATTATTGGTTTTCACAACGACATCTGATGAGTAATAATTGAGATAATTGGCGCAATCTTCAGCGAGTTGAAGGCGGCCTCCGAATTGTAGAAGTAGAAGTACAAAAAAAAATGTATGATATAAATAATCTTTATTGCATATACATTTGTTGTAAAACCCCTTTGGATATATATAGCAATACATGTGTAAAAACTACACATGCAACATAAAGTAATTTCTCCTTTTAATCAATCATTTCTTTGTAAAGCATACAGAGGCGGATCCAGGATTTCAAGTTAGGGGGGGGGCGCACTTAAAAAAAATCGCGCCCAGCGGAGCGAGGGGCGAAAATTTTTGGGGTATTTCGTGGGTCCCTCTAAAACAAGAAACGAAACAGAAACGAAACGAAACCCGGCGAAACGAAACGAAACGGAACCGGGCGAAACGAAACGAAACGGAACGAAACGAAATGGAAATCGAAACGAAACGAAACAAAACTGAGAAACAAAACCGAAACATATCTAATACATTCCCATAGTTTAAAATTTGGCAAAGCTCCGTTGATGCCTGTCGCTAGTATTAACGATTCGGTAAGCTGTGGACAGGGGAGTTCTTCATATCAAAACAACAAGCCAAAGGGATAATCCAGAAAATCCTAGGTCCAAAACAAAATGGACTGGTTATACAGAGATTACACAAATAGAGACGATAACATAACATAACTTTTTTGTTCCAATCAAGGGCCCACAAAAGGCGAAGACATATTATAACGATCATGATTAGTGTGGGTGTATTGCCACTGGTTGCAATACTTGGAAAGACACCAGGGGATGGTGTTTCCCCGTGTCAGATCCAGAACTGCAAGCAATGTCAAGTTAACAATAAAATGAAATACTGACATGCATCATTTTTAATTTCTCTGGATAAACTGACTTTTCTTATTTTCTATACAGTTGTGTTTTTTACAAGTCATTAACCAAATAAATTGTTCTTGTGAATTCACGTTTAAAGGTTAGGACAACTTTGAATTATGAGTTTATTTAGATTTTGTCTGTCCTCCCTCCGTGTGTTGATTACAAAATGATAGAAAATTACTTTCTTCTTCCACCTCACCCATATTACACTGCTGAAACAACAAGGACAAAACAAATAAACAGATTTGAAAACGAACGCCATAAAAAAATAAAAGCACTAGCAATCTGAACCCTCACACAAAAACCGGGAGTATCACCAGGTGCATCGGAAGGGTTTGCGCGAGGCACGTGCTTAACTTATCGTATAAATATTGATATGTTGCACGTTTTTTCATGATATTGACACGAAATGTACGCGTGAAGGGACATTCTCTCGGCAGTCATATTAAACAGTCTTTTTTATAACACACAATTTGAGAATTATTGCAGATATTTTTTT
>MJUT01064015.1:0-11184 GCA_002080005.1 Gigantidas platifrons
ACATTAAAATGAAAAAAAATTGTTCATTCAGTATTTGTAGTAATGTACATGTATTGTTCTAGTATACAATTATAGTCTTAGTATTGTTTATTCTTAACTTGTAGAATTTACAGGTATGATAACTTATAAATTACATAATGTTCACTTAACCATTTGAATTATATTGCAATTAAAATATATTGCAATTAAAATATATTTCTTTTAAAAGTTGCAAAAAAAATCAAAGATATTTTAATCCAATTCTTTAATTTTAAACAATTCAAACCTAGTTTTGTTAGTTAATAAATATTGAAAGAAAAATGAAATTGAAAGAGAAATGGTTTCAGTTTTTAAAATTTTGCTTTAAATAATTAAAAATATAGTAAAACAATAAAAAGTTGTTGTAGTAGTTTTAGAATTATTGTTCAATCAATATTTGTAGTTTTAGAATTGTTGTCGTTCAAATATTATTTGTAGGTTTAGTATTGTTGTTGTTCGTTCATTATTTGTAGGTTTAATATTGATTATAATTACCCCCAAAAATTCAAGTAATTTTAAAATTTTAGCCAATTAAAAAGATACAAATTTTTCGTGGCTATATCACATTTAATAGATCATAGTTCAATAAGTTTATAATTAATAAAAGACATTGCTTCTTAGTTGAATTCATACATTGTAGTTGTTGTAAAAAAAAGTTAATAGAAGGTCAACTACAAGATATTTCTTCCATATTAAACTTCAAAAATATTTCCTTTGAAAATGGAAAAAAGGCAAAAATTCATTTAAAACATTTGAAATAAGTTTAGTTGATTTTTTCTTTCCAATAGGCAGTGTAAATGTTCTCTGATATTTCCTTAAAATATTGCATATAAACTGTACATGTATTCTAATAGCATTTGATACTGTAGTCTTTATTTTGTTCTTGAATTATCTTTGGTAATAAATTTTAAAATGTGATGTTGTTTTGAATAATAAACTTTACAATGAATAAAAAAAATCACAGATTTGAATACTACATGAAGATTGTATGTTGGTATGTAATTGACAAACTTTTCACATTTGGTGGGATTGTTCTGAATATGAATGCAATAGTACCAGCTGGATGTTAAACATTCAGTAATCAATGATAATTAAGTGAAAAGGGATATGGACGTTAATAAACATGAGAGATAACACAAAGTTAAATAAGCAAAGGAACAATGCTTTGGTTGCTGTTCTACATCCCACAGTAAACGTAGATTCTTCAGTGATCTTAACTCATAGCCTACAGTAGATTGACCGTAAGACGGACCCTAGCCTGAAGTTGAGCGGTACTCTTTGCTTCTAGTCAATCAACACTAAATCTGGTCTTTTTTCCTATTCCTAGATGTGGGTCGATCAACAAGATTACACACTACAGGTGTGAAGTAATCTTACAAATACTGTCATAACAGTGCCCGACATCACAAAGTAACACATACAATGAATACATTTACAAACAAGAAACAACTACAGGGCTCTCATCAAAATATTTGTAAGAAAACTAGACAATCTAATACAATTTGTAGTTTCATTCTGATAAGACATCCAATATGGCTACCATAGGACGGCAGTTTTTGATTGGTTGAAATATTTAAAAAATATTCTAAGAAACCACTGGGTCATTTCATTTGAACTGAAAATTTGCAGAAATGATCTGAGGATGGTTCTTAATATAGAGTAATCATTTTGTTAAAATCTGATGTCCATCACAGTGATTACATGTTCATAGGAGCCTCTGATTCTATGTCTTCCAATGTGTAACAGGATAGTATAGTTTTTCTTCCAAAGCTACCACCCAAATGAGTTAAAGGAGAACAGCTAATAAAGTGTGGTTAAACATGTTATGGTTCTATAACAACAATGATAAACAAAAGAACCTTCCCTACACAAAGAAACACTTCAACTCAATTATCAATAAAATTAAACTTTGGCATCAATTGCGCCCACGATTGCTTTTTGGAAGAAAAGCAACTTGTTAGAACACTCACATCATCACAAGCTTTGACGTGTTATTTAAAACACTGGTGAAGGTCACATGGAAATGGGTCATTTATTATACAGCAGATGCACTAAAATCGCTATACAGACGACACTATAGAACACGAACACTAAAAAAACGCTACACAGAAGACAAAAACATTATCATCCTCTAAAGAGCTAAATTCGTGGGTTAACCTGCAAGTAGAAATCTTTTGCAAGGCGTGCCTGCGGCTTGCCTTACAAAAGAAGATGTTAGCTCTTTAGAGGATGATAATATACACACAATGTATATAATTTTTATTAGTGTGTAAAGCGTAAAACTGTAGTGTACACTGTAGTGCTGAAATGTCGCACAGTACATTAAGGATTATTGTTTGGATGTTTTATTTAATAACTGTAATATCTTTCCCATGAAAAGTTAAACTCCATATTTTGGAAAACGAGACAACCCTAAAAAAAAAGGGGGGGGGGGTGATGTACAAGATAAGATAAGATAAGATATTTTATTTACCAATCATGGTCCCATTATGGGCAGTCATTATAATAAATTGAATGATTAACATACATAATAATGCACATGACAGACAACAACATGAACAATAAAGTCAAATAGCAGTTAATGCTAAAGAAATGCTACATTCATAAAATAATAGTGAACAGTGACCTGGAAAATAGTCCTAGATATACATGTATAGTTATTATATGACCATACATGTACATTTTGTATGCACATCAATGACTGTGGTATTCGAGGAACATTATTGTGGTATATTACATTTTTTTGTAAATAATAATAATAATAATAACATGTTATATCTTTAGTTCCCACAAGATGGTTCGAGTTTAGATTTAGCATAATTAGCATAATAATGATAAAAGTACAAGTACAACAGTTCTCCTCGTGACTGATGCACATGTGCAACATTGAGTCGCACATATGCAAGAGTCACCAAGGGACAGTGCTTATATGAGCTGTTATACTTGTAAAAAAGATGTAATTTTTTTTTTTTTTTTTATAATAAATACAAAACCATATTTGCACTATAATGAGCATGCAGTTCTCCTTGTGGCCAATGCATATATGTGAGAATGATGTCATCTATATGCAAAGGTCACTTGTTTCTGAATCCCATTGAACATTGTTTAAGTATATATATTGGAATAATTGTATGTTGAAATTTCATAAAATAAATATTGTTTAAACTAAAGGTCACCAAGGGACGGTGCTTATAAGAACTGTTATGTAATATAAAGAAAAATAAATAAATAAATAATAAATAAAATAAAATAAAATAAGAAAAAAATAAATAATAATAATAATTATCACAGCCACAAAGTGAAAATATTAATAATAGTTCAATGGTACTCATGTTCATTAATATTGGTAGCATTATATTATTCAACTAGGCATTAACTTTAAATCAATATCCTTAATAAACCTGTAGAAATGCAGATACATTGTAGCTGTTGATCATGGACATAGTTTTCCATGTACATTTTTGTAGTTTGATGAAACTACAGACTTCATACAAAATGTCTATATTCTCATTATTCATTAGCCATAGGAATTTGTTCTTTTTGTCAAGATTATTAAAATTACCACAGTTTTCATTTTATGACACTTAAACTATTAATTCTCTCAGTTTTCAGTTTATTGCATGAAAGTAAAAAATGGATCTCATCCTCTATTAGTCCGATATTCCTCTGCCGTTCGACGACTATTTAGAACTTGCGGTTGTCGTTGAACGTCAGAGCGCTTGACATAAACAAAACAGCGGATTTTCCTCTCCCACTCGAGAGAGGCACATTTCCACGTTTTGTGGCTATCAGATTTTATTTTCTATCCAAAACCCTAATATATATCGCTTCACCAATCATTTTTATATTGATTCATAACCATCTTACCCTCAGAAATTGGTGTTGCACTCCATTACAGCACGATTTCCCCAGACCATATAATTTCGTCATTTTGAACACTGACATTTTGGAATATTTATCACGTGACTTCGAGAGAACTATGATTACCGCAATGTATCATGGGAGATGATTTGCATATAATCTGACCTTGTCCAAATAATAGGGGGAAACGTAACACATGCTCTTTCAGAAAACCGCGGATAACACTGTCAAATGAATCTTTTCTATCCAACATATTTTGTATTATTTCTTTCTGCTCTGATTTGAGCTGTAGATGGAACTGTTTGTCGTGCAGAATATGCTTTATATCGTCTTGTATGTTTGTTTACATATGCTAATTTGGCGCGCTGCATTTAGTAGCTCCCATCATGCAATGCGTTGCTGTCATCTTTCAGTTAGTATCGCGAGATCACGTTAAAAAAATGGCAGTGAAATGACCAAATCGGGTGTAAGAAAAAAAACGTGCTGTAATGGAGTGTAACACCACTCTCTGAGGGTAAGATGGTTATGAATGAATAGAAAAATGATTGGTGAAGCGATATATATTACGATTTTGGATAGAAAATAAAATCTGATAGCCACAAAACGTGGAAATGTGACTCTCTCGAGTGTGTGAGAAAAATCCGCTGTTTTGTTTATGGCAAGCGCTCTGACGTTCAACGACAACAGCAAGTTCTAAATAGTCGTCGAACGTCAGAGGAATCTCGGACTAATCTTCTATTTCCCCCGAGTTACATCTAGTACATACTCTATCTTCCCTAGGGATGCCTAGTCCTATAACATATGACTTCACATTCCATGTTCATATTTTACGTTTTCATTGGGATTTTCTCATTTTTTATTTTATGCGGAATGCGAAGTCATATACCGTTTGCCCATTTTGCTTAAATAGCAAATTCCACCCGGATTCCAGTGCGGGTGAAATCAGATATTTCCAAAGATTTACATACCCATAAGTAACGATTTTTCAATAAAATATATATTATAAAAACTAAAAAATAACTTACTTCAATCGAAACAATCCTAAAATCACACTAAATCCAAGTTTATTTCAGCGAGGTGGGCAGTGTAAACTGACCGCCATATTTTTTAAAGTTTACATTCCAAATTACGGAACGAGTCCGGTGAATGAGGATTGCCTCCCTTGCCGACTGTAGACGTATATTTGGGCAAAAAGATGTTTTTATTGGATTTATTATTAAAAATTCTAATTTTATTATTTTCCACCTTCAAATTCTTACTATAAACAATACTTCATAACTTTGCGCCATAATTGTACAATAGCGACTTAAAAGTTCGTTTCGTCAAAAGTTTTGTAACTTACAAAAATTACCATGTGACATTTCGGGAAAGTACTGTTGTGGTTTAAAAAGGCAAATATTGTCAAAATATTCAGAATACTTGGACATATTGATCACAAAACACAATAAAATTACTGTAAGTATCATATTTGTTACGATCATTACATGTAATTAAGCTCCTGTATGTTTTGCATTTGCTACGGATTTTGGGGACTTTGTGATAGGACCTCGCGCTGGCAGCAAATAAAAACAAATAGAAAATATCGCCACCCGAGGTTCTATGTGATAGGACTATCACAGTGTGAGAACGGAAATGTATTATGGTCAATAATTGTGAGGTCAAATTTGGAATTTAGGCAAAAACCGTCTCGAGAAACTGATTTGATCATGTTAGAATGGTTTGTGGGCAAAGATATAGCAACTTCAGCATTGAATGATGGCCTGCTAATAAAGGAAGAATACGTAGAAACCCATCCTGAAATGGTGTCTAGTTCATGTCTCGACAAACTAGTGAACATAAAGTTGATGAAGAAGTATTGCACAGAAGATGGGTGGTCATCAATTGAAAGTGTTTATTCGGCTAAAGTTTGAAATCATGTGTACATATGTAATATTTGAAAAGGAGTCAAGTGCTATGTGTAGTTCTTGCCTTGAATGGCAACACGTTACATGTGCAAGACTAAAGCATGCACCTAAGACAATACATTGGTTCTGTTTTACCTGTAAAGTGTAGTTCTCTTGATAATAACATTATATGCTGATTATCAAATCCTTTGAAAACCCTAACGTGCTTTACTTGTAAATGCTGCACGTATCACAGGGACTGAGGGGTAAACATTTACAAAACAAATACTTTATTGTCAAAGTTCTTTTACTTATAATTGCACATTTTGTTAAAGATTGTTCAATTTAAAGTCAAACCCTGTGATAGTATGTAACTATATTAAGTTCATATTGACTATATCTGATAAAAACAAACTTAAATGAGACAGCTCTTTTTCATGGTAAACATATTAATATTTTGTTATCTTATTTTTTTAAAAGTATGCTTATCTTAATTGAAATATCTCAGAATTTTTTGAATTATGTATCTTAATTGAAATATCTTTGAATTTTTTAAATTATGTATCTTAATTGAAATATCTTTGAATTTTTAACATTATGTATCTTAATTGAAATATCTCTGAATTTCTAAAATTATGTATCTTAATTGAAATATCTTTGAATTTTTAAAATTATGTATCTTAATTGAAATATCTCTGAATTTCTAAAATTATGTATCTTAATTGAAATATCTTTAATTTTCTTAAATTATGATGTCCAGAAACATGTACAGTGTGTGGCCAAAAGTATTAGGCATGTAAAAAAATCCCTATATAATCAACCAAAACAATATTTTTTCAAAAAATTATTGCGAAGCCATTTCTGGATAGATTTTATAAATTTTTACACCAAAACATTCGGAATTGTCTATATTTTGATTGTTTATTGGCTCATTATATTTATATGAGTTGTTTTTATTTGTGCATAATTTATACACAACAAATAAAAATTGACTTTGATTTTCTTATATATTTCAACTAAAAATAATTCCTGACATTAACAATCATGTTTAAATTATGTAGCAGTACAAATAAAAACAACTCATATAAACATAATGAGCAAATAAACAATAAAAATATAGACAATTCCGAATGTTTTGGTGTAAAATTTGTTAGCATCTATCCAGAAATGACTTCACAATAATTTTTTGAAAAAATATGGTTTTGGTTGATTATATAGGGATTTTTTTACATGCGAGAATACTTTTGGCTACACACTGTATTTTAAAACTTTGAAATAAAAATAAAATAAACTTTTTTTTTTAATAATTCATGTCACACAGACTTGTATCCCATTTGATTACGTACGGCAAAATAGCAAATCCCTAGTTTAATCACTATTTTGCCGGAGCCGGCAAAATAGCCACTGCCTTAACTTTATAATAATATTGATTGATTGATTGATTGATTGATTGATGTTTAACGATAATAGATCTGGTAACACACATACATGTAGCAATCAGTCATCTACATAATTATAGGTTAATATTATCAAAAGTCGATATGATAAATACACCACGCCGGTTTAAAGTTAAATTACATGGCCTACCTTTGTTAAGAGGATGATTTCTGTAAAATCGACTTGAAAACAATGTGGTAATTTAATTTTCACTATCTTGTCACGTGATTAAAATGTATTTGACCCACTTTATGTGATGATTTACGGAAAATCCTAATATCCCAGAACAATAAACAACTTCAGTTGTAATGTGGTGTATAAAATACACGGTTTTTAAGAAAGCAAAACACATGTAGATATTTCTATGTAAATCTGGGTGCAATGACTTCTCAAAAATCTTGTTTTCATTATTTTGTGCATTTATTAAAGGGTACCTGTAAAACGAAACGAAACGAAATACTTTATTGAAAAAAGCTAAAACATTGAACATTAAGGTTGACAAAGATTATGAGATAATACATGAAAGAAGAATGACATAATAAAATAACAATAAAATTATAGGTTATAGTTTGCGTCATAGTTTGCATTGGGAGGCAGTGAAAGGGAGATAACTGTATTTGGAAAAGATCAAATATAAAACATGCATGCAGAGAACTATGGTGCCATTTCAAAACACAAGTGAATAAATTTTACGAGTTCTCTGACGCAAGATGGATCTTCGTTGCTCAATAACCAAACAAATTTATCCTCTTCACTTAATATAGCAGCATTATCATTAAGGACATTTGAAAAAAGTTCTCTTCTGTGGTTATCAAACTTAGGACAAAACATTAGAAAATGAAGTTCATCCTCTACTCTTTTAGAGTTACAATTGGAACATATACGGTTCTCAACAGGGGTAATTGGACGGGTATATCGACCCGTTTCTATATGGAGCTTGTGGTTACTAGTACGAAAGCGTGTAAGAATGTTTCTATGGCTAATATTTCTAATATCATAAATATAAGTTTCGTATCTAAATATAAACTTAAATTTTCTATATGTCCTAAGTTTCTCACATTTGTTTAAGTTAATTTTCCATAATGTCTCATAATTATTCTGTAATTTTTTCTTTATACTATATATGTGGCTAGATTTGGATTTTTCAGGATGAGTCAACATATGATCCATATTTAGATGTTTCAATAAAATATGTATACATCTCAGGCGCGGATCCAGCCATTTTGAAAAGGGGGGGTTCCAATTTTCCTGGCGCAACAGACTGACATTTTCAGTCCAAATTTTGCATAGTAGGTACCGCAGAGTAACATTTTCAGAGTTGGAAACGGGATTACACACCATCATCGTGTCTCAAATGGTTTAAGAAACACAAGAAACGAGCACCTTTGTTAATACTTGGTTTACCAATTAGATTTGGAAATATAAAACAGAATCAACAAATTATCAGAAACGCAAGTTCCTGTATGACAGCAGCTTTGATAGGCTTCTTGCTTCATGGGTCTTAAACAAATAAATGCAAAAATAACATTCATAATTTTGACCTGCATACTGCAGTTTCTGTTAACCTCATCAGTATTGGAAGAACCCAAACATTTGGAAGACCATGTCGAAATGCGAAAAATATTGAAAACAAAATTGCACCAACAAGTCCAAATCCAATTAGAACAAATGATTGTCCATCATATTTGTGATGTCATACTATTTACGTAACTTTTTAGTAGAATTTGCTGATCAGAACTATTAACCATATTACTCAATGATGAAATGCTTACCCTTCTGGAGCACCTGATTTCACTTCCACATCCGGATATTTGTGTTGTTCTGACATTTGGATTGCCAGCTAGACTGAAACTTTGTCCTCGATATCTGATTTCGATATACGATCCAGTAACCTTCTATACTATTAATTGAGCTAGGAACTCAATCTCTTGGTTGAGACCAACAGGCTACATGTTCCTACAATCGATGAAACATGACTGTTTGCCGCCATACTCAGCAAAGTTATACAACAGCATCTAAAGCCTTGCTCCTTGTCTGGACTTTTTTCAAGTGCTAATAAAGAGCGCTTTTAGTCATTTTGAGGAAATTTCTATTTTAGTAAAGGTGGGCATCTTGAAAGTGGACCACATAGAGGAACATTCTAGACAAAGTTTGGTTCACATTGGCCCTGTGGCTTCTGATGAGAAAATTTATAAAAGTTTTGACAATTTATGCCTAATTTAATCCGACTAAATCAACAAAAGTCCAAGTTGACACAATTACCGTAATATATATTTGAACAGCTCATGATTTTATTAACATGCATCTAAAGTTCTTATCTGAGCCACATCTTGCTAAAATAAAGCAGCCATTTGACGAAATTTCTATTTTTAATAACAGCTGGTGTCTTTGACTGAGGGCGGGACTGCCGTACATACATGTACTATTGACAGTAGATCTGTCAAGGACTTTCCCTACGAAGTTTGGTTCACTTTGGTGTTGTAGTTTCAGCGTAGATTATGAAAATNCCCCCCTCTGGATCCGCCCCTGCTGCAAAGATTGGTTCAAATTGGCCGAGTGGTTTCAGAGGTGAAGATACAAATGTCAAAAGTTAACGGACGGACGGACGACGGACGCTTAGTGGTAGCAAAAGCTCACATGACCCTTCGGGTCAGGTCAGCTAACAAAACGTCAGTTTGGACAGTCTGGTTGCAAAGACATAAATACTACTATGTATATACCTGTGGAAATGTGCATAATGTTTTTTTCCATACCAGTGCAATACAACAAACACTGCATAAATTGTTCACTTATAAATATTATTTTCAAAATTTTTCTCAAATTTCAAAAATGAAAATTACGGGATAATTGTTTGAAGTGTTCGCGGCGTAAATCAGTCACAGTGAATGAACTGGCAATCTGTGAAAATGGGCATTTCCGATATAGTACTTCAAAGCCACCGGTTTACGTCGAGATTACTCTTCAAATATAATATGTCTGTATCAAATCTCGAAACACTAAAAATACGCATTAATTAATTAATGAAGAATTTTTGGGTTAGATTTTTGGGTAAACATTATTTCCAATGTCGGCTATATTAGACATGCGATGGGCGCCATAAAACTAATTTTGAACGGGTCCATACATTCATCATTCCTACATAGCTACAGTTCATTTGAATCAGTGTACTAGTATTCACAGAAAAATATTTTTGTACTTTTATATACCGCTTTTCTCCATGACTGCCATACGGCATTAAGTCATGGTGAAACTTTGTTCAGGACCTTCCATTCATCATTTCTGCAAAGTCACAGTTCATTTGGGAAAATAGTTTCAGAAAAGAGGATTTATTTTTTAATTTCCACCAATCAGAAATTAGTATTATCCCTGGCGGTCATGTTGAATGTCAGACCACACTTTATAGAGGACCTCTCATAGATCGTTGTCGTCAAAGTTTTGATTCAATAGGCCCAGTAGTTTAAGAGAAGAAGATTGAAAAGTGAAAGCTAATGACGACGGACAGACGGACGCATAGGTGTGACAAAATCGCATATGACCATAGGCCAGGTGAGCTGAAAACGACACATAATGCACAGCTGCATACGTTGTTGTTAATTGTGGTCAGTTCCTATCCCATCGCAACGAAACTGTAAGAGAATTTGCACTGCCAAGCCGTATACCCTATATAATATACATTTTTAAACAATAAGTTAAAAATCAAATATTTTTACAATATTATAACGGTGATAACCTTGGTAAGAATCACTGAAAAGTCAACAAAGTTATCAAACTGTAAGATACCACACCGACTTTTCGTTCACAAGTTATCATCTCAAAACCATTTCTGGACACACGGACGACACCCATTTCTAGAGTTCCCTTCGACGAAATGTCAACGGGCGGGGTACGACAAATTTCATTGCAATCAATAGTAAAGGAGAATTCGAGCAAACAAAAAATAGTAGAAAACGGACGAACGGACAAAGTGAACTATAGTGCAACCTTG
>MJUT01064015.1:29505-39702 GCA_002080005.1 Gigantidas platifrons
CAATATATAACAGCAACCAATGCTATAGTACTTGTTGTATACTGGAACATGGTCTGAAATATATAAACAAGAAATGCAATAAAAACAACACAGATATATAGTTTAGGAGGTACAACATATTCCTGGACTATCATTCTTCATGTACGCTCAAAGTCAAAAGCTAATAAAATGAAAATAAATTACCACACTACCAGAACAGTTCCAAATCCCCATCGAGAAATCGTAGAAATAGGCAAAATCGAAAACCCAACACACGTATACACAACCTCTCACTTTCATGGCTTACTGTAGGATATTACAATATAAAGTAGCGGATCAAAGAAGTGTTTTATGAACTAAATTTTACTCTCTTACTGAAAAAAGTTTGAAGAAACCAATGAGGTAATCAGAAGCCGTAAATCGAGGAAGGACATGCAGCCTATACAACAACCAAAATAAAAAATACAAAAGGACAGACAAGGATCTACACAGAAAACTAAATATCGAGCAACACGAACCCCACTGAACAATTTCAGTTCCAGATTTTCCTAATTTCGTGTATTTTATAATTCATTCAATATCCTTCATTTTTTGTATATGTACATTTGTATGACTATCTATGGACATTTTCTCTTTGTTTTGCTTTGTTAAATAATTTTACAGAATTAAGCGCAAATGTACTCTTATTATAAAATATGAGAAAAAAGTAAATACCAACAGCAATTGTATATAATCTTTTTATTCAAAAATCACAATTATCCTTTAGGAAGCCTCGGGGTGTCGAAAGAGGACATAATTAATCTGCTTCCAGGTACAAGTTTAGACTGGTGCATTGTCGTAATATGCATGTCTTTGACGAAACCCAATGGATCATTGGAAAACAGATTAGGTATGTACAAACAATTCAAAAATGATATTCACTGGTTCCGTGTAGACGAGACGTTATAACACTGTCATATCTAGATTGATTGATTGATTGATTGATTGATTGATTGATGTTTAACGTCCAGCGAGCAATTTTTCAGCTCTATTCAGGACGAGAGAAAAAAATAAACTTAAATTGAATGTGAATTCAATTCAATTCAATTCAATTAAATGTATGGTTGGTAAAATTCAATTTCTTAAATATTTGATCGCTATTTTCGTGTGTTATATCATAGAACATATCAAACTGTCATCGTATTTTTCTTCTTTCTGATAACTTTTAACCACCAATTTGTTTTTCGTGAGATACGTGTTGTGCATCAGATATTTTTTAGTAACGTTTTTTGTTTTTGTTTTGTTTTCTGTCTTTTTTGTCTTCGTTCTGTGTCTCGTGACCAATATTCCTTGTGTCTCTGGATTCTTCATTCTTTATTTTCTCTTCGATTTTCTCTAAAGTTTACTTAATTACCCAATATTTTCATAGACAATGTCTGAGTTTTTAAATATGGTTATTTCATGACGTCATGTAGTATCTTACGTGTGTTTGATTATTTTTCTTGAAGGTCCAATTTATGAACACATCAGAAGTACTCTATTTTTAATACTTCAAATTTACTGAGATTTAGATATAGATATAATTTTATACGGAAACGAAAAATGAACTGTAGCACAAAAATGTTGATATTTCTACAGCAGTTCTAACGTTCACACGTGATAGTCATAGGTTTGATTGTTGTACGTTCACACGTAATAGTCATAGGTTTGATTGTTGTATGTTCACACGTAATAGTCATAGGTTTGATTGTTGTACGTTCATACGTAATAGTCATATGTTTGATTGTTCTACGTTCACACGTGATAGTCATAGGTTTGATTGTTGTACGTTCACACGTAATAGTCATAGGTTTGATTGTTGTACGTTCACACGTGATAGTCATAGGTTTGATTGTTGTACGTTCACACGTAATAGTCATAGGTTTGATTGTTGTACGTTCACACGTAATAGTCATAGGTTTGATTGATTGTTACAGGTGTTACTTTCACTAGTTCTTTTTTTTCTCTTCTTTGTAAAATCTATTTTGTCCTTTTTGTAAAAGGTTTATTTCACTTGTACATTATTCTAATATAGAAATAATTTGCCATGTGTTATGCTATGTTATAAAATGTAGGGAATAAGGGTAATAACAAAATTACCAAGCTCCGAACAATCTTCCGAAGTGAAAGTAAAAACTCGTAAGTATATAAACAGACAAAATCAGTCAACAAACGGAAAACTGGGAAATTAATGCCCCTGCCTTGGTACAGGCATTTCTAAAGAAATGGTGGGTTGAATCAGATCTTAAGGCGCCAAACCTCTCGCTTTCATAGAGAGTTTATAACGTTGTTATGACTTGTGCCAAATCGCATTGCTTATAAAATATGCTTAATTCACTAAACAAAAGGTGTGTTTCTGTTAATAGCTACATGGTAATGTGATTGTTAGATATGCCATCGATCCCCTTCAAATCATTATCATTTTATACAATTTTGCTACATATAATAACACGTACAGTTAAACCTGTCCATGCGGTCACCTCTATTAAGCAGTCACCTGCATTAAAAGGTTAAAAATGTCACATTTTTCTTGTCCTTCCATAGATAAATTCATATGAATTGAATCTCTTTTACAAGGTCACATGTCTTATAAGGCCACTTTTTCTTTCTCCCAAATGTGACCTCTTAATACAGGTTTGACTGTATATTGACAATAGCATACATGTAGCAAAAGATCAATTTGCGATGTTATTATACTTCTTGTAAGAAGAGTTTGAAGATACCAAAGGGGTAATCAGAATCTGTATATCGAAGAACAGAAAACACAATGGCCAAAAGAAAAAGAACAAAAGGACAAACAACGATCAACAAAGCATACATAATAAACTAAAGATCGAGTAACACGAACCCCACTAAAACCGGGGGTAAACTCAGGTGCTCCGGAAGGGGGAACAGTTCCTGCTCCACTAGTAACACCCGTCATGTTAATCTAGTTTCTTTAGTAATAATTGTACAATTACTATTGGGGCATATTATGGGGTTAGAGAGATGGTATTTAACGCCACTTTCAACAATATTTCAGTTATATCGTGGCATATTATGCCAATGGGAGATGGTAGTATTGCCAATAGTATACAATCACCAAAGCGCTTGAATCATTAGAACGCTTAAGAAAAGTTGGATGACACCGCAAAGTCGAAGGACACACAGCACAATGGTCAAAATAAAAAAAAAACAGACAACAGGACAAACAATGATCTACAAAACTCTGCACAGAAAACCAATGTTTGGGCAACACGAACTCCACAAAAAAAAAGAAGATGAACTGCTTCTGTATTCAGCTTGTGTTAAAAGTGACCACATTACAAAATATAGTAGTGTGCTGTGTGCTGCAGAACAGTTTGAAGATGTTATATTAATGAAAACTTGAAATTGAAATGATTTCTTTTATGATAAAGTTTTGTTATTATCGACCTTCACTGTTCAGTATAATCGCCAAACTTGGAATTTTTATTGAAGGGAAATTACTTTAGGTATTCGCCTTGATGTTTGTCTTGTTTTCTCATGTTTTGTGTTATCTTGGTTTATATTATGTTTCTTTGTGTTTTTCCTGTCGAACTTCATTGTGTCCACCTCAAAGAGACACGTTACTTTATTTCTATTTGACGGAGTATTTGATTTATAAAGGCAAATTAAACTTACAGTAAATACAAATGCACCATGTTCTTACTACAAAGTATCCAGGGCAGGTGTGATTGTTGTTTAACGCTAAATGAGCAATATTTAAGCCATATTACGACGAGAACAAATTACATTCGATGAGATGATGATAATGATGATGCATGTGTGCAAACCCACCATTTCTTTGGAAATGCCTGAACCAAGTCAGGGCCATTGCGGTTTTCCCAGTTTCCCGGTTGTTGACTGATTTTGTCTGTTTATTGACTTATGGGTTTTGCATTTCCCTTTGGAAGATTGCTCGGTGTTCGGTAATTTTGTTATTACCCTTTTTTGTATTAGGCCAACACGCTTATTTGGATTTNGTTAAAATTTTGATATTTATTACAGTGGATATATTCAAACACACTGCCAAAAAAATAAGAAAATTAAACGAGCAAATCAAATTTTACCTGAAGTGTATGGTACCACCTTAAGCTATATCACGACGCGAAAAAATAACATTTGATGAGATGATGATGATATATGTATGCTTTGTACTAGACAAAAACGCTTATTTGGGTTTATATAGCACTAGCTCACTGAAACAACAGACATGTCGTTCTCCTCAGAAACATTATGCTTCGTGCTTTGCCGAGAAGCAACACGCAATACATCTATAATATTTCGTTTAATCAAACCGGGACTCCAACTTATGATCTAACGCACATGAAACGAGCACGCTCATCATTATACCACCGATGCGGTTTGAAAGATTGAAGCTACCAAAAGGATAATCAGAATTGAAAAAAGGCAGACAATGCAATGGCCAAAAGAATAATAGGTTCTTACATGAGTCCCTATTGAAGATCTGGGATTTCTTCCGAGTGTGAGAAATTCCGTCTTTTCACGAGTGGAGCGTAGCGGAACGAGTGGAAAGACGCTGAATTTCTCTCACGAGTGGAAGAAATCTCAGATCTTCAATAAGGACGAGTGCAGGTACGTACCTGTTTCTTCCGTTTCAACTTAAAAACAAAGCATGTCGATTTCATTCATTCATTCGCATGTCATGTGTCATGTTTACTACACAAAATATTACAACGCCACGTGCAATGCAGTAAATACATTGTACACACTTATTTAAAACCGCATTAAATCTATTGGGGGAAATCAGTTAAAATTCAGGTAAAATTGATATGTGAAGCTTTTTTAGATCTACTAAGACGACAATTGATATTACTACAGCAGTCGTAGAATTGATTATTGATTCTACTCGGCCGATTTAATTGGCTGACAATGCCATGTAAGGCAAGGATACGCGCAGCTGTCTTTATGGCTGGTCTTGCATAGAAAACCCAACAAAACGGAAGAAAAAGGGTAACATTTCTTCAATGTTTTGTGTTACCAGTATGCTTATATGCCACGACAATTTTATCAAAATATCAAATGATAATTGGCCGTTTCTGCACGTACCGTTTTTGGAATTTGTTTATCATGTGAATCACAGGTTTGGACCAATAAAACATGTTTAACACCGCCTCTCTTTATTGAAATACCTGTATCAGGTTTATGGTTCGACGATTTTTTTATTAGAATTTCTAGCTGTTCAAATGGTTTGGTAGATTTTGATTTTGATTTTATTTCCTTTTGTGCTTATATGATATGCTTTGCCATCTGGAACTCCTCGCTCCTTGTGGAAAGGCGCGAGGAGTTCCGGATGATTCTATGCAATACTACATTTGTATATCATAATACATTCCTTATCATTGTTATGTCTTGTTAAAAATTGAGGCCGTCGTGGTCGTATGGTAGTTGGATTTATAACTACCTGTGCAATCATTGCCTATCACCACTAAAGTTGTCAGTTCGAACCCCGTTCATGGCGAGGTGTACTCGATACAGCATATGTGATTCAGTTTGTCATAGACTTGCGACAGGTATGTGGTTTTCTCCTGGTACTCCGGTATTCTCCACCAATAAAACTGCCCACCACAATATAACTGAAATATTTTTGAAAGTGGTGTTAAACGCCGTAAACCTAAACCTTATTTTAATAGTATTATTGTATTAGGCAATCAGTAAAAGCACACCTGATCTGGAATAACGTGTTATTATGATTAGCATTAAATATTAATATTTTGTTGAGTTATTTTTAATTATCTATAATTAACTTGAACCTGGGGAGGTCATTGTAAGTAAGTTATATCGAAATACAACAGACGCTGGTTATACACAATATGTGAGTACAGATTTTTGTTTATATACTCATGAATCCTATTTATTTAATTCATGTAACGCTAACACATGGTTTGGTCGACTGCGTGGATGTTTCTGACATTCGTCAGACATTCTACAACGTCAATTATATATTTGATTTATTTACAAATGTTGCAGACGACACAATATTGAAATTTGAAACAGAACTTAATTTATATACAAAAATATAGTTACATATTATCATGTTCTAAATATATGGTTTTAGCTTTTTAATGTTTCTTTTATTTGTACATAATCTGATTGTTTTATAAGCAAGTATGTTTTATGTGTTATTTCTAAGGATCTTGTAAGTTTATTAATAAAATTTGTTCACGCCACGATATAGCTGAAATTTTGCTAATGTTGGCGCTAAACACCAATCAATCAATCAATCAATCAATCAATCAATCAATCAATCAATCAATCAATCAATCAATCAATCAATCAATCAATCAATCAATCAATCAATCAATCAATCAATCAATCAACCTGTAACGCTAATCGCTGAACATCCTAATTCGATTTGGAAACAAAGTTTACTCTTAGGGGATAGGTTTATAAATATCCTGACCTTTCAGTTTTCAACCGGAAAATTTGGTGTTATTTGAAGAAAAATTACTGATTTTCTATACATGTCAATTTTTTTTCTCTGATTTTTGATTTTTTGTTATTACTTGCGGTCGGGTCGGTATTTGGTTTTTGGAGAATATATTTTAAAAGTTCATGTACTCGTCCGTTCTGAACATGCATTACGCCAAATTTGAAATACTTGTATTGTGCCTTGTATATATTGATCAATTACTTACTTACACAAGCTGTCGATATTTTTTTTAAAGCAAAGTTTACTATCAAGAGTTTTATGTACTAATTATACAATATAATAGTGTGTTCACTGTATCCGGGAGGTAAGGCGGAACGCTTGATTTTTTTTGTTTGATGGTGTTTAACGCCACTTTCAACAATATGTGTGCTGGTGTATGTATTTTGTCCACGATTTTTCTATTGCATATTATATTTATTCTGACGTTATGGCATGTTAAGTTTTCTTTTTATTGCATTATTCATTTCATTTCCCCCACAATGGGTTTTCAATGGAAATGGGTTCCAACTAATATCACTTTTTTATCGGGATCGTTTATTCTGTGAATTATTTTAGTCTGATCATTTATCAATATTTCTTAGCGAATCATCATCATATTCCAGCAATGTATCATATCAATCTACAGTTTGAAACGTAACAAATAAAATGAAATACATAAAAAAAACACATCGTTGGAAAATTTCAAAAATCCAATAAAAAAACTCAGAAAGAGGCAAATTTTATACCTCTAAAGCACAAAAATACATGACTGTGCAGTTTCTTGGCTTAATACAGGCACTTCAATGAAGACTAATTTTATAAGGCAACAACCATTTTCTTATCTGGGGGAGGGGGCTGGGATTTTCATTGTGCTCGTAATTTTTTTTTCCAGATACTTCCTCGGTCAAAATATTTTTTTCTCATGTGAAGATAAGCAAAACATTTTTTTCCTATCATGTGGAACAAAAATACATTTTTCCATCAAAAAAAATTCTAGCCGGTGACAGCATAAGTTTTTTTGCAGCTACAATGCAAATAACTAATTTTTTTTCTCGGTCAGCTAGGGCATTAAAATATTTTTGTCAAAAAAATCCATGCCCCCCCCCCCCTCCCCCGATAATACATTGGTTGTTGCCTAAGCCCAAACAAAAACTTTCAAATTGTATTTTACAATGATTTAACTTCGTCTTTATCAGTAAGGTATTTCACCTTGAGATGATATGATGTGACTAATGTTATTGACAGTGCACATATGTCACACATATGAAACGAAAGTTTAAACTGTGATGGTCAACAATCTCACTAATATCAACAAAACGAACAATCACCTCTCACCTTGTATTTTGATATTTCACATTGGTTCTTGTATAACGTAAAGTCAGTAAATGTATTGGCTATATTTATATTTGTGAAGAGAATAACAACTTACAAATATCCTTTTTGAATTGTTTGTATCTAATTTGTTTTCCCATGACCCTTTGCGCTTCCGTCGAAGGCAAGTAACTGGTAAACTTGATCACATACAAGTCTATATGTATTAGTAGTAACACAGAGATATGAAATACATTATTTTAATTGTTTTAAAAGAATGTTGCGCTCATTTATGGAAAATGTAGGCTGTTGATTTACATGTGAATGAAGGTTTCAGATGTCTATACCTAATCAGGAATATGAGGATTGACCTCAGTTGTTTCTTGGGTGACTTGGATTTGCCTTTCGATTTGTAAAATGGCGTTCCCCTTTGATCGTGTTCGGAGTTTTGTTGTCACCTTTTTTCTATAGCATACTTTCTACGTTCTTCTTGTTTATGGCATTTCTATTGATCAATGCCTTTTCTGTAGACTTGTCATGGAAGTTTCTTAATTTACTTTGATAGGTTTGGAACACATTTTATACTTTATTTACTACATCATGTTATAGTCTAGCACCTACCAAGAACGGGGAACTGCTCACCCTTCGATACACCTGAGTTAATCCCAGTTCATACGGGCCCCGTAGACGGACAGACACATAGTAAACCGTATATCCCCTTGCCCTCGGAGAAGGAGTACAATAATTAGATTAATCTCGTTTTTTTTGTTTTTTTTTTGCTGTCTTATATTGTTTTTATTCGGTATTGTGATCAGCCTGTAAATTACGTCAATTTGTAACTTGAAAATGGGTTACCAATACTTCCCCAGAATAATAATAACGTTGATTAAAAAAATGATCCTCGTCCCCATAAGATACCAAGATCGTCGTCCCCCTACACAACATGATGTTGTTATCGAAAACAATGTTAAACCAGGTTTTCACAGGGTTTTGAGGATACATGAACCATTCCCTTTGTTAACGTATTTGTTGGAGTAAAAATGATGGGCTTAATTGGTGTAGGAGTGCCAAATCGAGTAAAGTACCAGCTAACACTGTCTGAATACTCTACCCTGTCGTATTTTCCTGGAGTGTTTGTATATTTCCGGAGCGTATTGTGCATGGAATTTGGACTACATTAGTTCCTAATTAACCCTAAAGTTCCGTTATATACTTCTTGCAGTCCAATCTAAGTAAATACAAATAGAATATGCCTGAGAATGCAAACCTACCTGCTTTCTGCCGCTTCAAAATCACCGTCCCCGCGCAATGCCGATCGCCGTCCTCATATGTTGTATTGATCACGGTGTTGTAGGTGAATAAGTTTATTAATAAAATTTGCTCACGCCACGATATAGCTGAAATTTTGCCAATGTTGGCGTTAAACACCAATCAATCAATCAATCAATCAATCAATCAATCAATCAATCAATCAATCAATCAATCAATCAATCAATCAATCAACCTGTAATGCTAATCACTGAACATCCCAATTCGATTTGGAAACAAAATTTACTCTAAGGGATAGGTTTATGTTAGGTTTCTGTTTTTAAGCCAAAAAATAAATATCCTGACCTTGCCGTTTTCAACCGGAAAATTTGGTGTTATACTGATTTTCCATGTCAAATGCTTTTTTCTCTGATTTTTGATTTTCTGTTAATACTTGCGGTCTGGTCGTTATTTGGTTTTTGCATTGGGAGAATTATAGATTAATACATGGCCTTTTTCATATTGCCCTTGTTATCAGCACGAGACCTTGATATCGGCCCCGAGGTCTAAAGCCCTCGGGGCCGATATCAGTCGAGGGCGGATGACAAGGGCAATATGAAAAAGGCCATGTATTAATTATATAATAGTTACTTATGTATAGGGCATTATCGTGATATATAGACTGCCCAAGGGACAGTAGTATTGACAGAAACATTGATAATGCCTGAGCCGCAGGCGAGGACATTATCAGTGTTGAAGTCAATACTACTGTCCCAAGGGCAGTCAATAAATCACGATAATGCCCTATACATAAGTAACTATTATTTTTATTTCATTGAAGGAAATAAGACTTTATAAACAATTTTGCTCATTTTGGTACATTGACAACTGCACGATCTCCGTTGCGTTTTAAAAAGGGGACGCAACTCTAAAACGTCGAGCGGTCATTAACATGATAATGCCCGCGGGCATTATCATGTTAATGACTGGTAGGTTTCTTTAACGCAGATTAATGCATGACACATGACCATGTCTACACCAATGAAAAAGTAGAATTGAGAACTGATATGAAATAATCTATTTATCACATATTTTGTCAGGGCAGATAACATGTTATTGCCCTCGTAAAATGTTATTGCCCCGGAGGCAAATAACACGCCGCAAATTATGCTTTTATTACACATGCAAATTCGGCGTTATTTCAATAA
>MJUT01064015.1:39758-64182 GCA_002080005.1 Gigantidas platifrons
AAACTGTGATGGTCAACAATCTCACTAATAAACTGTGATGGTCAACAATCTCATCAATAAACTGTGATGGTCAACAATCTCATCAATAAACTGTGATGGTCAACAATCTCACCAATAAACTGTGATGGTCAACAATCTCACCAATAAACTGTGTTTGTCAACAATCTCACCAATAAACTGTGATGGTCAACAATCTCACCAATAAACTGTGATGGTCAACAATCTCACCAATAAACTGTGATGGTCAACAATCTCACCAAAAAACTGTGATGGTCAACAATCTCACTAATAAACTGTGATGGTCAACAATCTCATCAATAAACTGTGATGGTCAACAATCTCACCAATATCAACAAAACAAACAATCACCTCTCACCTTGTATTTTGATATTTCACATTGGTTCTTGTATAACGTAAAGTCAGCAAATATATTGGCTATATTTATATTTGTGAAGAGAATAACAATTTACAAATATCCTGTTTGAATTGTTTGTATCTAATTTGTTTTCCCATGACCCTTTTCGCTTCTGTTGAAGGCATACGTTTTACGACAGTGAACCAGTCTACTGGTCTATGTTCATTGCCAGAAATGAGGTGCTATTTGCTACTTTGCATATCTAAGATGGCCAACAATCCCACCAATATCAACAAAACGAACAATCACCTTTCACCTTGTGTTTTGATATTTCACATTGATTATTATATAACGTGATGGCAGAATAACAAATTTACAAATAACAAAATCATATAGATTTGACAACTCGTCTTGAATATAGCTGAACAATTGCTCGCTGGACGTTAAACATCAACCAATCAATCAATATAGATTTGACAGTGTTATAACGTCTCGTCTACACGGAACCAGCGAATATCATTTTTGAATTGTTTGTACGTACCTAATCCGTTTTCCAACGATCCTTTGGGTTTCGTCGAAGACATGCATAGTACGGCAATGAACCAGTCTATGCGTGTACCTGGAAGCAGATGACTTATGTCCTCTTTCGACACCCCGAGGCTCCCTAGAGAATAATGCTGATTTGAAAAAAAAAGATTACATAAAATTACTGTTGGTATTTACTTTTTTTCTCATATTTTATAATAAGAGTATCTTTGCGCTTAATTCTGTAAAATTATTTTACAAAGCAAAACAAAGAGAAAATGTCCATAGATAGTCATACAAATGTACATATACAAAAAATGAAGGATATTGAATGAATTATAAAATACACGAAATTAGGAAAATCTGGAACTGAAATTGTTCAGTGGGGTTCGTGTTGCTCGATATTTAGTTTTCTGTGTAGATCCTTGTCTGTCCTTTTGTACTTTTTCTTTTGGTTGTTGTATAGGCTGCATGTCCTTCCTCGATTTACGGCTTCTGATTACCTCATTGGTTTCTTCAAACTTTTTTCAGTAAGAGAGTAAAATTTAGTTCATAAAACACTTCTTTGATCCGCTACTTTATATTGTAATATCCTACAGTAAGCCATGGAAGTGAGAGGTTGTGTATATGTGTGTTGGGTTTTCGATTTTGCAAACACTTCTGTACAGTTAAACTTCCGGGCAAGGATACCGTTCACACAAAACCCATTTAACTTTACAGAAGTGTTTGCGAAACTGACGGGTTTCCACGCAATGAATGTATGCTAACAATGGAGTCTGATATGTGGGCCCTTCGGTGAACTACTTGGTTTTGTTAGTTGTCCTTTTTATGAATTGTACAACTGCATAGACCTACCTCGAGGCGATGTTCAAGTATCCGTGCGTGTGTCGTAGCAAACTACCCGTGACTATGCTGTAAAAAGAATAGCAGACTAGAAGTGGGAAATTATAGGCCGGTGAGCATTTTGGTTATAGTATCTATACTACTGGAGAAATCAGTTTATGGTAAGGTTGAAAGTTATTTACAAAAAATGTAGTAACAAATGATTTTATTATACAGTTTTCAGTCATGTTTCATGTTTTCATATTCTACAGAAACATGTTTAATACATTTATTTGATCATATCAAAACTAAGTCACACATGGGCCTCTATACTGGAAAGAGAATGACAAATCTACAGAAGGCCATATATTTAAAGAATATTTTCAATTTTTCAACAGGTTATACGATATAGTTTGATTCAGTTTACACTTAATAAACCGCGAAGCAATTTAAATGCAGAGTAAACTGTTCCAAACCAGGTTATATAAGTATAATATGTTCAAAAATTGCAAATATTCTTTATTATATAAAAATTACAACAACATTTAATGATTCCTCGATTTTAATCATGATTATTTCATGGGACTATTTGAATTTGTCGGCGAATAAACATGTTGGGTTATCAAGTATAAAACAAATTCTTAAGGGTGATCAGACAATCAGATTGCAGTACTCGCATCAAATTATATAATTATGTAACATACTAAACACTGATTCCAAGCAAACTTTCTTCTTACTGTTGCGTGCTTGGCAGAGAAGTAACAAATACTAATGTTATAGTCTCTGGTTTATCCCGATCATGCCTCAAACCCATGATCTACATGCACTCGAGGCGATCACACTAACCATTACACCACCGATGCGGTTCTCAAACATGATGAACTCAATGGTCAAATGTTTTGATCATATAACAAAGATTACCTAACATTAGCTGCACACAATAGGTTTATTATTGGATCAAATACCTTTCGTTTTAGCAACATCAGGAAACGTGATTTTTTATGCACTTTCCATTGGAAAAGTGATATTTTAGAAAGATCCTAGAGTACTGTACAGGTTATGGCCTTTTTCGGCCAATGAGTTTGCTCATAGCAAACAAAACAGTTTAGAATTGCCATTTTCATTGGTCGGCAAAGATCAAGAGTAAGTGATTCTTTACCTATGTGACACCGGGACTTATCAGTAAAGAGGACCATGTGAGAGAGGTGATATAGATCAGACTGAAATCTTCTTCGACACATTCACTTAAAAGAAATTGTCAACGTAAATATAAATACCGTGTTTTAGGATGGGACAAATCTTATTTTATAAAAATAAAAACTCCGATTCAACTAAAAAGTTCTATGAAACTGATATCATAAAAATGTTCCAGTTTTTTTAACTGACAGCATGTTTGTTGTGTTTGGTGGACGTGTATTTCAACAGACATTCCTATGGGTACCAAATGTGCCCCCTTATAGTTCGCCGATCTGTACGAGACAGATCTCATTGCAAGGGTTTCTCAAGAAAAATGAAAAGATGCTAGCACGATCATTTAATTTCACGTTCCGCTATATAGATGTCGTTTCACTAAATAATTCTAAGTTTAGTGATTATTTTGAACGCATACATTATATATCTCACTGAGCTTGAAATAACGCATACCACCCCAGATACAGATAGTTCAACTTCATACCTTGACCTACATTTAGAAACTGACAGTGTGGGCAGGATAAGACAGAATCATTCGGAACAAGAGATAATTTCAATTTTCCCAAAAGTGATCTTTCCATTTATATGCAGCAACATTCCAGTAGAGACAGCACATGGGGTATATTTCTCTCGGTTGATACGAAATTCCAGAGCCTGTGGTTCTTTTCATGATTTCTTTGAAATATGGTTGCTGCTAACAAGGAAGCTACTGGACAAAATGTTCATAGTGGTTAAGTTGAATTCATCACTTCGAACGTTTTTCGGTCGCCACCATGACGTGGCTTACCGTTATGGAATATCTGTGTCACAAATGACCACGGGTTTGTTCCATTTGTCGAGTACACGCCCGGTTATTAGTAGGGGTTGTATTTCTCTATCTTTAGTGTTTTAAGCAGTATTTTGTAAATCATTGTTTTCCCTTTTGTCCTTTTTTAGCCTTTGTGTTGTCTGTCCTTCGTCGATGTAGGGTTTCTGATTATTCCTTTGATATCTTCAAACTTTCCCCAATTGGCTTTCGTGTTATACATGTCGTCCAATTACACGTGTCTACGTTTTTAGTTCCTTGTTGGGATGGCAGTTACGAATTCCACGTAGCACGGTTATGTTTTGTATGCGGTTGATGTTATATCTGGGTACCTGTAAAGTGCGAAACGAAACAAAAACGAAACGAAACGAAACCGAACGAAACGAAACGAAATCAAACGAAACGAAACGAAACCGATCGAAACGAAACGAAACGAAATCAAACGAAACAAAACGAAACGAAACGAAATCGGGTAAAATTTTCGATATATTTCGACCAGAGAAAGAAAAATGTAGTATGAAGACTTAGAGGGTTTAATTCATAGCGAGCATCGCAGATGCGTGCTAAACGGTAATATTTGTGTAGTAAATAAATGGTCACATAATCCATAATGAACAAAATTAAACCGTAAGGTATCTCAGCTTTCAGCACAAACAAGAAAATACGGACTGAAGTTAAAGTGAAAGTAAACTGTTGATTTGAATAAAATTAAAATGTTCAGTTTAAAAATAACAAGAAAAAATGCAAAAACCCTTACAATATCTTTGTCTGAAACGCTCAATTTATTCTAAAAATGGACAATCGTTAAATATTCTTGTCTCACCTCTCTCAGTTTTCGTCACACGATTTCTTTCACAGGCTGCGCCTAATCTATATTAATGCCATTAATATAATAATGTATGAATTTCAATCACATTCAGGCAGTGGAGAGACATGTTTTCGGGGATGTTTTTCAGTCGATTACTGTGTCAAGGAACAACGCTTAAATTATAAGTTCTGCTCTTTCAATGATAATCCTGGTCACTGCTTGGATAGTCTTCAATGACCGTTCCCTCGGAGTTAGCCACTCACGCCCTTCAGCGTTTAAGGTCAAAACGGTCCTATCGTGGTCGTGTTAAAAGCGGTATGATTGATATTACTCTATAGCCGTTAAATGTGCATTGAAGTTACAAATGGCTCATTTATTAGGGGCAATGGGTGGTCCAGATCCACAGACAACACAACAGGAAATCAATTTTGATTAAAAACAGATAACATAGAATCGAAAATTACTGAAAACACTTAACAGTAAATATGAAGTGAATTCAGTGTTCATTAAAAGCTAACAGCAAATTCATTTTCAAAATAACAGATAAGAAAGAATTAAACTGGCCCAAAACACCATAATAGTAAAACATCTCACTCCTTTCACATTCAAAGAGGTAACAACAGAAGGCAGGTGTCGAGTGAGCAAGTGTAAATGAACCTGCTGGGTTGTCCAATGCCACCACAGTATAGAGTCTAATCCGAGAATTTCAACCACCGAACATGTCCATGCTCTATACTTTCTGTCTCATATCGGCTGTACAGTAACAATAAATCGTGTAAAAAAGTCCCCGAAAAGATGTCACTCCATTAGCTGAAAGCGATCTTGTGATAATCAAAAATTCAATCGAAAGGAGTACTTTGCAAAAAGTCCGCGAGTTTTTCAGACGGCAACAGTTCGGACTCTATTGACCCGACAACAGTAATCTAAGTATTATTATCAAGTATGCGAAAGTAGTAATTTTATCAGTTGTTTAAATTTTCATATAGAAAAAAAAATGCTGAGGTATAATAAATTTGGATAATCATTATAGTATAAAACCGGGAACCCTTTAAGTCTTCTAAATTTGGATAATCAATATATTACTAACCCTCTTAGTCTTCATGCCATATTGAATTTTTTAATTTTTTTCCCGTTATATTTCGTTTCGTTTGGTTTGATTTGGTTTCATTCAGTTTCGTTTCGTTTTGTTTGATTTCGTTTCTTTTTTTCCCTTACATTTCGTTTCGTTTCGTTGCGTTTCGTTACATTTCGTTTCGTTTCGATCGGTTTCGTTTCGTTTCGTTCGGTTTCGTTTCGTTTTGTTTGATTTTGTTTCGTTTCGTTCGGTTTCGTTTCGTTTCGTTTCTATTTCGTTTCGCACTTTACAGGTACCCGTTATATCTATGTTATTTGTATTATTTACGTATACTAGTGTCTAACTCGAAATCCATATCACATGATGTTCTTGACGTTTAACAGTAACACGACGGGTGCCACTAGTGGAGCCAGAACTGCTGACCATTTCGGAGCACAGGCTGTTTCTAGTGGGGTTCGTGTTCAATCTTTAGTTTGTACATCATTGAGTGTCCTGTCCTTTTTTCTGTGACCTTTGTATTGACTGTTCATCGAATTACACTTTCTTATTACCCCTTTGGTATATTCAAACATTTCATCCATGAGCTACACTCATAACCAAAACATTAGGAATCCAAATAATCAATAAAAATTGGTTGCAATAAACTACAGCGCAAAAATTGACTAGGGTTACGTATGCCTGAGGGTGAAGAACCGTAGTTTTAATAATACACACTTCCTTTAAATCATGCCGGTGCCGGAACAATGACTACGGGGTTGTTGATATTCCCGGGGACTTGTAGTCCACTGTCAGAGGTATGAGATTCCTTCGGGTGTAGAGAAGCGGAGAATAGTAAATGTATATAAAATTACATCAATATTTTGTAAAAATGTTTGATGTTGATATAGCAGAGAAATTCTATTATTATATATTCTATGTCTATAATAAAACGTATGCTCTATTTATATATATTTTAATTCCCTTTTACACATTGGTTTTAATTTTCCGTATTATTATTACACATTTAACTTCCTATTTTAAATTTATAAATTTTGTGATTGCGTTTTAAATATTTCCATTTATAACACAGAGAATTAATTTCAATGAAAATGATCCACATATTTTTTCAAAGGTTGGTAGAAATATCTTGGAGTAAAAGACCTGCTGGAGGAAACATGATAGCAGAGCCTCTAGAACACATTATTGTGATACATCATAGCTGTGTTGAGAGATGTAAGGAACAAGCGATTCCACTGGGTTACCAGTCAATGGATCTACAATCAGGTAAATAGACTGCGTGATTGATGTTATTGTAGATATTCGTATGTATTTCAAATTTCTCATAATGTACATTCTTTTGTTAGAACCCCGTAATCGATACATTATAGTCTCCCCTTTATCATTACTTCCGTTAAATATGTATTACGTTTCGATACAATCATGCCATATTCAAAATAGGCAACTCATGTTTTTGTTATTTGTTCGCATAAAAAAAGGGGGGCTTCCAAAGTTTCTTATAAACATATTCCTCTGCAGTTCCCGATGTCAGTAGAATGTTGAATGACCAACAATAATAATAAATGGATGACCCCTTAGTTTGCACAATTCATAGCGATAGTCTGTTTCAACAAAAACAGCAGACGACTTGTACTACCTTTAACACCTATTACAAAGCACGCTCTGTATATATGTTAAGCAGAGAATCATTACCTCTCTCTTTCTCTCAATATTTCCAGGGTTTTCTTTTAATTAGGACATGTAAATTAATATTAGACAAAATGTGATCAGTCTATGGATGTCGAATATGGCGCTCTTGATTGAGATCTGGATCCGTCAAACGTTTCGGCTTGCGCTTAACCGACTCCCAGGTCCAGATGTCCGTCAAAGTGCCATACCAGACTTCTCTCGACTGATATATTATCATTCATGTGATATATATAAATTGGGTCAATTATTTGAAGTAACAATCTTCCAAGTACTATAAGGGGCCATCGTGGCCGTGGTCGTATAGTAGTTGGATTTACAACTACCTATGTACTCAGTGCCTATCACCACTGATGTCGTGAGTTCGAATCTCCACCAGGGCGAGGTCGGTGGGTTTCACCAGGTCCTCCAGTTTCCTCCACCAATAAAACTGACCGCCACGATATAACTGAAATATTGTTGAAAGTGGCGTTAAGCACCATTAAACTAACTAACTAACCAACTAAAAAGAATCACATTTACAGTTGTTTATTAATCCATCATCATGTTTCGCCGTTTGGTGCTGTTTAAGGCTGTAATTGCCTGAGAATTTCTTGTTGCAATCTTTACACTGTACAGAAAAGTACTTTTCGCAATATACTGCTTGTGTCTGAATAAAAACTTAGATATCGAATTTAGAGCACACGACGCGTTTATGAAAATCACTCCACCATACTATTGTGTAACTACAGTTGACATAACTGTACGTCTTCTTCCATTTGTTGTCTTAGAAAATGAAACAGTGTGTTTGTGTATCATCAGTAAAACCACAACTGTGGTGTAGTGCAGTTAGGAACTGCAATTAACTTTTGAGAGAGGAGTGGGGGGTATGTATATTTTCCGAAAAAAATCTGTCGCCCCGAAAGATGCAAAAAAAAAATAATAATAATCTTGAACCTGCAGTTTTCCACGCGCCTTTTTAGTAAGATTTGAAGAAAAATTACACATTTTTCAAATCCAAAAATGAATAATCATGTAAAGAAAACATTTTCATGTCCAGTGGAAAAACATAGCCTACACGCTAAATAGACGGATCTCTTCACATTGTCTCTTCGAGAGCGATAGGTCGTTGGATTGGGTCAAACCAAACTATAAAATTTGCATTGTTTACTTCACCACTATAAACACATATCAGTACGTGCATAGACTGATTGACTCCGAGTTATGATTATGTATCCAATTGCAAGTGGAGCGACATATCTAGCCGTAAACTGTTGTTCCAATGAACTAGCAGTATAAAAAGCCAGCTAGCTGTTGATCTAGTACTAAGTGGAAATTTAGCGTTTCAGTTATAAATCTACACTGTCCTGTGAGATGCATGCAAGAGTTGTCCTGTTAACATTAAATCCCTTGTATTTGAGTCAATATATATTTTTAAATATTGTTTACTGTAGAAAGTTGTAACACCAGTGGTAAAACATTGTCGACCCTCACGGTAACATATACCGTTATCTTGTTATCGATTGTCTACTGTAAAATATCATGGGATTGTATTTTTAAATATTGAAGCGTTCTGGTATTTGAGAAAACGGTAAATGAATAATATGTGCCCTCTGATATAAAACTTAGCTATTAGATATATTTTTCTTCAGTGTACATCTGCACGGGCTTCATAAACAGGAAATGTAAGCAAATAAGTAAAGCTAAAGTCATCACTTCGAAGGTTTTGCGGTCGCCACCAAAACTTGGTTAAACGTTATGGAATATTTGTGTCACAAATGACCACGGATATGTTCCACTTGTCGTAAACACTTCCCGGTCCTTTCCTCATTCATGACTTTTCACCGGGTTTGTAATTAGATTAACACGACGGGTCCCACTAGTGGAGCAGGAACTGCTTACCCTTCCGCAGCACCCGAGTTCACCCCCGGTTTTTAGTGGGGTTCGTGTTACTCGATCTTTAGTTTTATATGTATGTTGTGTGTCCTTGGTCATTGTGTTCTTCTTCTATATACGGATTCTGATTGCCCCTTTGGAATCTTCAAACTCTTCTTAGATTTACTACTATTTTTGCCCGTCACTGATGAATTGAGTTAAAGCAACTTGATTCACAAGACAGATAAATGCCGACCACTAATTGCATATTGTTATCATGTATTATGTGATCAAGTTTGTCGGTCGTTTTCTCTAGGTACTCCTGTTTCCTCCACCATTAAAATTGACCTCCACGATATAGCTGATATATTATTGAAAATGGCTTTAAACACCATAACCCTGACCCCCACCCTAAGACCTTTTATGTTTGTATTGATAAGACAGTTTGTCCACATTTGTGGTCTACTAATTTTTCAATTCAAGGTAAAATAGCAGTAAGAGTTATAATCAGGTTATAATCAGCAGATACCAACACCAGGATTTCAGACTCCATTGAGTCCCAGGTTATAATCAGCAGATACCATCACCAGGAGTCGAATCAAACGTAGCAACATGTACGAAGTACAACCTTATGTGATGCTTTTTTATGAGAAGAAAGTTGACAGTCAACAATTCCACCAAACTCAACAAAGCGAGCAACCACCTCTCTTCAAAAACTGACACAAAAATACCACGAAATATGTTGTTGGCAATTATGTGATAATGTTTACCAATTATGTGATAATGTTTGCCAATTGATTATGGAGGGTCTGTCTGTGTTCTTCGGGTTATTCCAGTGATAAAAATATTCGCCATACTATTATTGTAATAATGTTGCAAATTAAGCAAAGAAGAGGTAAAAGTAAATAATATTATATATTTTATAATGACTTTATTACTTCTTTATTATCAAAGTATTTCTTATGTGAATTAATTATTAAAGTCATTATACGTGTATATATGTTTATTTAGAATAACTACCCCTTTACATCGGGGAACATACAGGCAGGGGTACCTGCAGTGCGTCTAAAATATAATTATGTACATATTACAATATAAATTAAAAATAGATAATAGTTTAGGTAATACATTAAAAATATATTTTAATCAATATTTAAAACACTTGATTGGAAAACATACATCCTTTTTAACATAGTTTTATCTATCCGATCAAAGAAATCACCACAATATGTCTGTTCTTCCCTTAAAATGCGCGTTTATTTACAAAAAGTGTTGTTTTCTTTCATAGACAATAATATATAAAATTACGGAAGTATTAAAAGTTTTTGTTCTCTAGAGACGCTCTATGATTGATCGGAGATTTGGTAAGTATTTGTCCCCATTGATGCCGACATTATGTACATATTCGTTGCCATTCATCTTGACCGAACTTGGAAGTTTGGAAAGAGGGCACCCTAGTTGAAGACATTGTACCGCCTTTGTATGGAAGTCATTCAGCTCACATTCATACCCATTCCTTGTATCTGATACAAATATATCAGGATATGCATTGAGAAATCTTTCCAATAAATCCAATACCTCTCCGGCTTTAGCTGCAAACGCCTTTGCAGATCCAATTTCATAAGGAGTAATCTTATTGTTAATGATAAGGTGGATCTTTGGTATTTCGATTTTGTTCTTGCGAGCTAAGTTGGAGAACATCACTTCTGTTAAAACATTATATCTTTCGTCTTGTATGCCGTCTATTACAATCCCATGTAAAAGATACAGGATGGAAGTAACAGCCTTTTTACAAAAATCATCAGCATTTATAGGCACAATAATCCGTGTGGCACCAACGATGGCCATCTCAGTATAGACGGAAAAACTTGGATTGGTATCAATGAAAAATATGCACTCCTTTTCCATCGTTCCAGATATTTCCTCGATAAAATCTTTGATGAAAAGTGTAACCCTCTTCCATGGAACGTCATCCGTTCTTGTTTCAATCAGCCCTCTATCTTGTTCCAGACGCTTAGCTATTACTTCCAGGTATGGATCTCCACATAGAAGATGTATATTATCTTTGATATATGTGTTATAACTGGATGGCTGAACCAGAAACGATTTACATGGGATGTCATTTCTTGATCCCCTTTCTAATTTTGTCTCCAAATATCCACAGACGCTTTTGTTGAAGATTTCGGCAACTTTTTCTCCAGCAGTTATATTTTGCAAAACTTCATCCCCAGCTATTCCAATCATATCTTTGTCCAATTCCGACAGTAAAGCTGCAGAAATGTTTCCTTGTGGGCACATATCAATGACGATAATGTTCTTGTCAGGATTTTTGATGGCATATTCTGTAGACAAGTGGAAAGTAATCGTCGTCTTGCCTGTTCCACCTTTATTATTCCAAACTGCAATGTATAGAATGATGATCTTAATGATGATAAATAAAATATCGATCGCATGTAGACCTCTGTGTATATATAAAGCTAGTTCGTAGTCGTGATCGTATAGTAGTTGGATTTACAACTACCTATGCAATCTGCCTATCACCACCAAAGTTCGAATCCCGCTCATGGCGAGGTGTACAACATTATGTGATAACGTTTGTCAGTGACTTGCGGCAGGTCGGTGGTTTTTCCCGGGCACTCCGGTTTCCTCCACCAATAAAACTGACCGCCACGATAAAAATGGAAACAAAGGTGTAATATTGTTCCTATAGACGACCTCGTCAGAATCTGTGGTTGCATGGAGTGCCCTGTCAGTGAGGAAGGGGTCCATGTTATAATACGACAATCCCTATCGTGGACCATAGTGCGAACGTACAGTGTTTAAAGAATACTATGCTCTGTGCACGTTAAAGAAATCTTTTTGTAAATCTCAAAAACGAGAAGGCGCATTGCAGCAACTACAAAAAGCTATATATACAACGTCTGAAAAAACATTCAACGATCAATCTTACGGGGTATTGGATCGTTACGGTATAACGATACTATACAAGTAAAATAAATAATAAACGTATAAAATGGTTTGTAAAACAACACTGGTTTTTTCAGACTTTGTATATATAGCATGTAAAGGGAGAGTAATCTGTAAGCCTAGTTACTGATGGAAAGACGACCTGAATCCTTAGATATAAATATGTGTTATTGTACTCACCAACGTAGCTTTGATACACCATGGTCAAATCCTGGAAATTAAAAATTATTGAAATATATTATACATTTCAAATGTTATAATAATATAAATATTTCGGAAAAGTTTAAAGTCCAAATATGAAGGAGATATGTGTAATTTAATTTTAGTACATGTCCCAAGCAATGATCAAAAGATCCAACTGTTTTCATCGTTGAATTCTCTTTAGTGTTTTATGGTATAGTTGATGAGGTTATTATCAAACTCAGAAAACGGAAGTTTTAGGAGTAAGATCCGCTGTGAAAATTAGTTTCGATCCATTATGGCTAAAATAATGATTCATTACTTGTTGTTTAACATCATGGGGGTTGCATTTAAGCTATGTTCGTTAGGTGAAAAATGTTTACAAAGAAAACATCAAGTGGAACCTGAATGGACTTATGACTGCATGTTTGTATTGACGCGAAAATACATAATTGATATATTATGATCGATTTATGAACTGTTCTTAGAAATTACGCCCAGAGCACCTGCGTTCACCCCATTTTTATAAGGGTTCGTGTTGATCTATTTTAGTTTTCTTTCTTCCGTATCTATAAATTGGGCGTGTTAATGCCTCTATGTCCTCATCTCTTGCTAACTTGTTCTTTTTATCCGTATGAGGAAGACTTCATACAAGGGCCTCTCAATAAAAACGGAAAGAAGCTAGCCAGGTCCTTTAATTTCACGTTCCACTAATAAGATGATGTCCTTTCACTGAATAAGTCTAAGTTTGGTGATTTTGGTGATTGCATCTATCCCATTGAGCTTGGAATAAAGGATACCACACTTTCCTCATTCATGACATATGACCAGGTTTGTAAGAAGAGTAACACAAGGAGTGCCACTAGTGAAGCGGGAACTGTCTACCCTTCCGGAGCACCTGAGTTAACCTCCTGTTTTAATGCGGTTCGTGTTGGTCGATCTTTAGTTTTATGTGTAATTGTGTAGTGTTTTGTTTATTATTGTTTGTCCTTTTTTCTTTTGGCCATTGCAATATTGTCTGTCCTTCGATTTACGGTTTCCCCCTTTAGTATCTTCAAACTTTTCTGGATATACGTATATATTTTATGAATACGAACGCATGCCCATTTGGATGGAGTTGTACCCCATGGCCCTACTTATAGGTTGCTTCGTGAAAGGGTGGGGGAGGGAGTAAGAATACAATGTATGAAATATTATTTATTTTTCATATACATTGGTTCAAAAACAAAATGTATTAATAATTGTTATTTTATATCGTCTTTAACATTAAGTGGAATTGTAGATGAACTTATCATAACCCTTCCATCTTAGCAAGGCGTGTGTTCTACATACATGCCAGCTGCCAACATGAATAAAACGTGACCTCATTCTCATCGCTACTAATTATTATTCTCTTGAATTCTTTTATAATGATAATACTCCACGTAATACACCTGAAATCTCTCTTGTATTTCAATTATCATACCAAGATTAACAAAAAAAGAACAATACTTATAATATTCATAAATTTTATCAATTTATGTCAATCACTTAACATTAGATCAATGGCATCCCTTATTTTGAAATATAACATCATATTGTTATTAGTGTGTAAAGCGTAAAACTAGTGTAGTACTGAAATGTTACACAGTCCATTAAGGATTATTGTTTGGATGTTTCATTTAATAACTGTAATTTTCAACCCATGAAAACTCCATATTTTGGACAACAAGACAAACCTTGGGAGAAAGAAAAAAGGGGGGGGGCTGATGTACATATACTGTAGTGGGTTAAAAATTTACATACAGTTGTATAAAATAAATATACACACAATAGATGATTAAAGGGGCATTATCTGCCAAAATCGTAATTTTTTGTTACCCATAAAAACTATCAGGTATGATTGATGCATTAATAAAACGTGTTTCTGTAACTTACAAATGTTATGAAATGTACGCCCATCGGGGAAAAAAGGTGCAACTGCTCGTGTTTTTAGATCGATCAAGAAATGGACTTCATCTTATTAATTATCGGCATTGTTTACGGAGTTTACCGAATCGTCATTAAATCAGTACAACAATACACTTATTTCTTATTTTCTGTGAATATGCTTTTAGTCGGCGTTAATTACGGACAAAGAACCATGCAAGTTTGCAGTTAATAAGCGATAAAAATACAAATTATTCGTTTCTACCTGTCAGTGGCGTAGGAAGGGGTTATTAAAAGTGCACGCACTGGAGGTTGTTCCCTCCAACGTATAGGGGTACCGTATATTTTAAAAGTTTGATATATAGATAGCAGGAAAATCTATTTAAAACTACTTTTAATATCCTTTAATCATTTATAATAATGTAATGGATGGTTACAAACAACCACGCAGAAAGCAGTTTTCTTTGTCTGGTATTATTAAATACGACTACATCCAATGGGAGCTGAATGTCTCGGTGAATATGCAGCAATGACAATACCGATAGTCTGTCCTGCCACATTGTGGCACGTAAATATGTCATTACTTGTTTCAAAACGCTGAAAGATCTGTCGGTTGTTGCTGTAGAGTGTGGCATTGTAAGGTAAATTTTCAAAATACAATAGAGATGCGGATACCATTTTTTGCTTACAAGTTCCAACGTCTCACAAAGATGGCTTGGTCTTACCTGGTCTGTGGGATACAATTCCCACCTTGCTTTCCATCTTTTTACTTTAAGTGTAAACTCTTGCTGAGTTTGCAAATCTGCACTATAAGCATCATATATATTCAATTCATCCTCCCGTTTTAGTTTATTTAAATTGATCGGTATCAATAACTGTGCCAGAAATTGATCTCCGTTTTTCACCAAACGACACCTTAACTCGATTAACAAAGTTATCTAGGAACCAGTAATCCTTGGTGTCTGCTACCTGTGGATTGGCACGATTTCGTTGTCTACCGGTTGTCCGCGGCTTAGACGAGACAACACCAAACTGCACCGCTAAATCTACAGCTTCGTCATATTAGGTGTTGTAAACACTAATGACATTTGTCTGTCTCAAAATGTCGAATCAATGTTTGACATTCACTTAAAGCCTCTATTAAATCACAGGAGATCATCTGTAACATTGTTGTTATCGAAACAACAGCATGCTAAATATGACTGTAAACCACTAGTGGCAAAATAAAGTAAAATCGCAAAAATTTGCGTCACCATTGGTTTGTAAATACTCTAGGTTACTAACTATAACAGGAAATGTAGCTTTAAAAGTTGCTAATGCATTTGCACGAATACACCAACGAGTTTCACACGAGGTGTTCAGTTTACTTTCCCCGTCGTTCCCACATAATTCTTACTCAAATTTATCCATTTTTAGAAGAATATTGGAAGGCGAATTCGATTACTTGCATAGTAGCCATCGTGGTCCTTACTGATACATCTGATAAGGAATGTACAATAGCTAAGTTTAAAACATATACTTTAGAATGTACGTATTGCGCTATTATAATCCGTTCTCTAATACTGGCTTGCACACCTCTATGAATACCCGACATGTTTGCTGTTCCATCATACCCTTGTGCTCTCATATTATCAATACATTACCGGTATATGCCGAAATTCACAAGACTAGTTAAAACAGCTCAGCAAGATTTTCACCGATAGTTTCGCGTACACTCACAAAACCAAGAAATTCCTCATATTCAACAAACCTTACACACACGGAAAAACCAAAGTATTCAAAGTCATTACTCGCTCACCTACCATTTCACCGCTAATTTTGATTATTTTGATATCTGGAGATGTGTATTTTATCCTCGAATTAGGTTCTGTGTTATACAGGTGAGACTGTAGAATTTCGTCGTGTTTGGACACATGACGCAAAATTGCCATGGAATAACTTTTGTCTTCGGTATGCCCCCTCTAATTACAATATTTTGATGACCGCAAATAATCAATAGATCGATTACCGGGGTATCTCCCTCAAAATATGTCTGTTTCTGGCAATATCTTCTTTTTGCTAAGACGATAGCATTGAATTAATGGACTCCGACTTTGACGTTTTGGATTTAACATCAAGAAAATGGGTGGCTGACTAACTGTATGAAACCTCAGTACTTCGTGACGTTTTATATAGTTATGAATGTTTGACCAATCGCTTAAGGGTAGATACAAAAGTGTGTCTCTACTAGCCTTACTGCCAAATAAAACACAAGAAGGGCGATAAACAGCATCCTTTGAATGAGCCTTTTTAAGCCAATGAATAGAACATTTCCTTTTGACTGCACAGATTTACAGCATTTGATTAAACTCGTAAAATTAGTTAATAAAAAGGTTTATTTTTAGTATTACTACAAAATGTTACAATGTTTTTTGGGGCTGATTTGTTTGTGCACGCAAGTGCGTCGTTGCGTCAACTGTAGCTACGCCACTGCCTGTCACTAGTAAGGTCAGTTGCATACGGAGAAAGCGAGGTCAAATTATTTGTTTGCAAGGCAATAATCAATCAATGGTAATGTTCGTCCTCAAAAGGCGAAAAGTGGTACGATAAGCTGTTTAATGTGAAATATTATACACTTATTTACTAGCTATGAGGACAATAGCAAGTTTATTGTCTCCTGAGACACCAACTATTTCCCGACGCGAAGCGGAGGGAAATAGTTGGTGTCGAGGGGGGCAATAAACTTGCTATTGTCCGAATAGCCAGTAAATACGTGTTTTATTATATCAAAGGCAATCTAGGAAATCTGAGAAAATATGGCTATTAAAAAGACACAAATAGAAGTTCTTAATAGTAATATTAAGAAAAAATATCATTCAATACACATGTTTTTTAAATTGCCAGTAAATAGTTCAGCGGCAGTCAATAGTCTTGAAATCTATTGACCGGTCAATAGTCTCAGTGTTAAAAATGTGAAACAATAGCATTTTTATTTCTTTAAAAAAGCTTTAAGAAAGTATATACTGAGGTATAATAATTACCTTTATTTCTTCATTTTAAAGCTATTTACCAATTTCCAAAACATACAATTGGGTCAAAATCGTAGCTAATGCCTCTTTAAATAAGAAATGACATTGTACTTATTCCTTTAAGATCATGTTACAATATATATAATAATAAATCTGGTAACAGTCTTCTACATAAATATACATTGTAGTCGATATGATAAATACACTACGCCGGTTTAAAGTTATATATTTAGCTTACACGGTAAAGCAAGTATCATGATACTTGTATCATAAACCCCAAAAAAAATACAGTGTAAACAGTGCTATTACTATGCATCATGCAACTTTTAGAAGTTGTATGATCTGTCACAAAAGAAAAATCGTAGTATTTGTGTTGGCTGTCCGCCCAGGTATAGCAATACAGTAGTAAGCGTAGTATAAAATAGTATGAACGAACAGAGTAACATATGACGCAAACAGGTGTCAGAGGTTATGACCTGTGAGCACAGGACACGATCTCTGACCAAAATTGATGAAAGCATGAATCAAGATACTCACCTCCAGAAAATATAGTTCCAGCGCATTACAGGAAATCATAATTTTGGATAATAAAGTTAAAATTAAAGTTTGGAAATAAAAAGAAAACTATACAATTTATAATGATTTCCTATTCAAATAGTTGTAAAATAAAAGGAAAATGCGGAAAATAGTCGTGGGAAATATGACAAAAGGTATTTAGCTTTGCGGCAAAATTACAATATAAATAGCAACAATTCGAAGCGGCGTTCAGTCAGCACAATTGTGAAAAATAAAAACAATCCCTGGTGGATATTTTGTTATTATTATTCGCCCATTTTTAGGTAAGTCCTTTTTGTTTTACTGAGCTGAGTGATTGTCAAACATCATATAACAAATTGTATAAATTATTTCAGAAAATACATTTGGGAAAGTTAATGTAAAAGAAAATTTTTCCGCCAGTGGACATTTTAATAATATCAAATAAAAATAGTTTTAAATACTGGTATGCAATAATGAATTGCTTTAAGAAAATTAATTGTTACTCTGTATGCAATAAGTACAATTGTGAAAAATAAAAATAATCCCTGGTGGATATTTTGTTATTATTATTCGCACATTTTTAGGTCCTGTGGCGAGCTGGTTCCCCCGTGACAAAAGAAAAAGAAGTACTCTGATCAATCAGAGATCTTGGTTTGAGGTCAGAAGGTTACAACAACATCAACAAATAAAATCACATGGTAAATAAAACATGGCTGGAAAGGGAAAAAGGTAGCGATGTATTGCTGAATTCCAGCAGCAATTACCAAATACAAACAGGGAATGTCTTCATTGTCAGAATTCCCCATTTTGGCGGGAACAATTTGCAAACAAACTGCATGAAACATGCTACTTGATTTAGTGTGTAAACTGCCAAAGATCATGATACAAAAAGTTACATTCTTGTATCGCGATATTTGCTTTACCGTGTAACAGGGCCTTTACAAGACTTACCTTTTGTTAAGAGGATGAGTCCTGTCAAAACGACTTGATAACAATTCAAACTTTGTGGAATTAATTTTCACTTATCTTGTCACGTGATTAAAATGCATTTGACCCACTTTATGTGATGGTTTTCGGAAATTGCAAATCCCATACAGTAAACAACTTCAGTTGTAATGTGGCGTATAAAATACACAGTTTTTAAGAAAGCGAATAAATATAGATATTGCTGTGTAAGTCTGGGCGCCATGACTTCTCCACAATATTGTTTTCATTTTTTCATGCATTTATTAACTAGTAGCTAATATTAAAATGACCACTTCCATGGCCCTAAATTACATATCTAGGCGGAGGAGGCAAATTATCAAAGCTATGCGATCCACTTTATTTCATGATTTTCTGAAAATGCAAATATCGATGCATGTAATCAAGCATATAAACATTGGTGTTACTTCATTTTTAATGTGGTTTATAAAACGGATTTTTAGAAAGCAAACAAATGTAGATATTACTGTAAGCACAGTCACTTGAAGTTTCGAAAATAAAAAAAATTAAGAAAAACTTCGAAAAATGTTGGTCATCTATAATAAATAAGAGAAGTTATGAAATGCGTTTTTTGCGCCAATATGTAAACAATGATTAACTGACGATTGCCGGTGCCAAGGGGTGTGCTTTAACCGCCTCTGTCGACTCATGACATGTTTATTTACTCATCGGTAATGTTTTAACCTACAAGCATCCTCTATCTGCGACGATTCGACAACTTTTTCATCAATTTCGTGTCTACTTTCTATGAAACGGACTCCATGGCGGTACAGACAAAATAGAGTCTCGCAGTGAATCAGGTAAGAATTTCAATAAATATTAAACTACATCTTTCAAAATTGAACTTTTATAAATACACATAAATAAAAATAACAAAATTATTGAAACAATGTAAAGATTTTAACTGTTATCATTTACATGTGTGAAATCATTCAAAACTTCGAAGAACAAGGGAGATAATTTCAAAGTTGAGAATGGCGGGACATACAAAATTTGAAGATGACCAGCTACAAATAGCATCTTGGTAAAGAATATAATCACTATAACACCTTTTTGCAGTCAAGTTTCAGCAAACACACATAACAACTGTCACTGTATTTGATATAAAACACAATTCAAGGAAATCCATTATTCAAGGAAATAAAAAGGGGGTGGGCCAGTAAAGATACTTCCACCACTGGCACTGGCACCACTCCACCAGCTCATGAATGTGAGCTGAAGTTTTGTTCCAATGACAATTATATAGCACTTTATTAGGCTAAAACCATTTTCTTATCGGGAGGGGGGAGGGGCTGGGATTTTCATTGTGCTCATAAATTTTTTTTCAGAACCTTCCTCAGTCAAAATATTTTTTTCTCATCAGAAGGAAACCAAAATTGTTTTCCCTATCATGTCACATATGCAACAGAAAATGAGAAATACATTTATCCATTAAAACAATACATTGACTACTCCTTGAATAATCCGGATATTTTCCGACTTCGACTCCTCGTTTAGTCTAAGTTTTCATTCACTGCGAGACTCTATTTTGTCTGTACCACCATGGAGTCCGTTTCATAGAAAGTAGACACGAAATTAATGAAAAAGTTGTCGAATCGTCGCAGATAGAGGATACTTGTAGGTTAAAACATTATCGATGAGTAAATAAACATGTCATGAGTCGACAGAGGCGGTTAAAGCACACCCCTTGGCACCGGCAATCGTCAGTTAATCATTGTTTACATATTGGCGCAAAAAACGCATTTCATAACTTCTCTTATTTATTATAGATGACCAAAATTTTTCGAAGTTTTTCTTATTTTTTTTTTATTTTCGAAACTTCAAGTGACTGTGCTGTAAGTCTGGGCGCCATGATTTCTCCAAAATATTGTTTTCATGTAAAAGTACACTAGGAGTGAAAAAGAGCTCCACCAATTTAGCTGTTCGAGCAGAGCTTGGTCGACTGCCATTAGAATCTTTTATAAAAAATCAGACTTAACAATGATAACATCAACCCACTTTTAAAAGAGGCATTTCATTTAAGTATAATACTGGACAAAGAGGGGTTATACTCTAGGTTTACCTATGCTAAAAATACAGTATCTGAAATTGGTTTTGATATTGAATCAACAGAAAAATGTCAAACAATAAAAGAAGTAAAACCATATAAACAAACCATAAAGGATAGCTCAAATGATTATAACAAAAACCTAATTTTAAATAAAATAAAAAACTTAAATGGAAACAATAAAATCTACTTGTATAAATTCTTAAAACAAAATGAAAATGAAATGGAATATTATTTATCACATCCAGATAGAAATGTTAGACTTATTTTAACAAAATTCAGACTGAGTGAAAACAAACTGTTAATAGAAATAGGCAGATATCTCAAAATATCCAGGGACCAAAGACTATGTGCGATTTGCCATGTCTTGGAAAATGAATTTTATTTTTTCTTTGAAATACCAATAATCGAAACATTTTATACCAATACTTTCAAAATATATATTCAAATTTCCTTGAATTAAACCATGAAGAGAAATTAACAAAAATACTTAACCCGTCAACACTCGAACAAATTAGGACTTTCATAAGACAGTCATTAGAACTGAGAGAGGGAGACTCATCACAGTCATAATTGTAGTTCATGTTATTGTATTTGTTTTATGTAGTCATGTATATGCTTTATTTGTCTTGTCTGTACATGTATATTATGTAAATTGTAATGCTAAAACCCAAATGGGATACTTGTGTGCATTAATAAAATAAAATTATTTTATGCATTTATTAAATAGTAAAATGGGGATTTAATATCTAGTATCTTGTAACATCCGTAAATTATATATCTAGGTGGAGGAGACAGATTATCAACAGTCGATATGATCAATACACTACACAGGTTTACAGTTAAATTACAAAACCTACCTTTGTTAAGAGGACTATTCCTGTTGAAGCAACTTGAAAACCATGCAAACTTTGTGGTTTCAGATAATATTTAGTCAATTTAATTTTCACCTATCTTATCACGTGATTATAATGTATGCGACCCACCTTTTTGACGATTTTCGGAAAATGCAAATATCCCATTCAATCAAGCATATAACATCGGGGTTACCTCATTTCTAATGTTACACATAAAGCACGCAATTTTTGAGAAAGCGAACAAATGTAGATATTCTTATGGAAGTCTGGGAACCATGACTTAATATTTGTATTATTATTTTATGAATTTAATCAATAGTATTTTGTAACTAACATTAAAATTCTCACTCTGAACAAGCTGCAAAATCGATATACATAAAACACATATAAATGATTGCGAAATTTCCTGACTTAGGACAGGGACTTCAATAGAAATTTCGGGGCTATATTTGACTTAGTACAGGCACTTCAATATACATGGCGGTGGCTAAACTAATTCAAAATTGTGGAATGTCTGAGAGATATCAGCCACACCACGCAATTGATTAAATCATAATTTACTGAATAATTACAAGGACGTGAAGACATTGCTGTCGTTATTAAATAAACATTTTATACCAATACTTTCAAAATATATGTTCAAATTTCCTTGAATTAAACCATGAAGAGAAATTAACAAAAATACTTAATCCGTCAACACCCGAACAAATTAGGACTTTCATAAGACAGTCATTAGAACAGAGAGAGGGAGACTCATCACAGTCATAATTGTAGTTCATGTTATTGTATTTTTTTATGAAGTCATGTATATCCTTTATTTGTCTTGTCTGTATATGTATATTATGTAAATTGCAATGCTAAAACCCAAATGGGTTACTTGTGTGCATTAATAAAATAAAATTATTTTATGCATTTATTAAATAGTAAAATAGGGATTTAATATCTAGTATCTTGTAACATCCGTAAATTATATATCTAGGTGGAGGAGACAGATTATCAAAAGTCGATATGATCAATACACTACACAGGTTTAAAGTTAAATTACAAAACCTACCTTTGTTAAGAGGACTATTCCTATTGAAGCAACTTGAAAACAATGCAAACTTTGTGGTTTCAGATAATATTTAGTCAATTTAATATTACCTGTCTTATCACGTGATTATAATGTATGCGACCCACCTTTTTGACGATTTTCGGAAAATCCAAATATCCCATTCAATCAATCAATCGGGGTTACCTCATTTCTAATGTTACACATAAAGCACGCAATTTTTGAGAAAGCGAACAAATGTAGATATTCTTATGGAAGTCTGGGCACCATGACTTAATATTTGTATTATTATTTTATGAATTTAATAAATAGTATTTTGTAACTAACATTAAAATTCTCACTCTGAACAAGCTGCAAAATCGATATACATAAAACACATATAAATGATTGCGAAATTTCCTGACTTAGTACAGGAACTTCAATAGAAATGTCGGGGCTATATTTGACTTAGTACAGGCACTTCAATATACATGGCGGTGGCTAAACTAATTCAAAATTGTAGAATGTCTGAGAGATATCAGCCACACCACGCAATTGATTAAATCATAATTTACTGAATAATTACAAGGACGTGAAGACATTGCTGTCGTTATTAAATAAACATTTTATACCAATACTTTCAAAATATATATTCAAATTTCCTTGAATTAAACCATGAAGAGAAATTAACAAAAATACTTAATTCGTCAACACCCGAACAAATTAGGACTTTCATAAGACAGCCATTAGAACAGAGAGAGGGAGACTCATCACAGTCATAATTGTAGTTCATGTTATTGTATTTTTTTCATGTAGTCATGTATATGTTTTATTTGTCTTGTCTGTATATGTATATTATGTAAATTGTAATGCTAAAACCCAAATGGGTTACTTGTGTGCATTAATAAAATAAAATTATTTTATGCATTTATTAAATAGTAAAATAGCGATTTAATATCTAGTATCTTGTAACATCCGTAAATTATATATCTAGGTGGAGGAGACAGATTATCAAAAGTCGATATGATCAATACACTACACAGGTTTAAAGTTAAATTACAAAACCTACCTTTGTTAAGAGGACTATTCCTGTTGAAGCAACTTGAAAACAATGCAAACTTTGTGGTTTCAGATAATATTTAGTCAATTTAATATTTCCTGTCTTATCACGTGATTATAATGTATGCGACCCACCTTTTTGACGATTTTCGGAAAATCCAAATATCCCATTCAATCAATCAATCGGGGTTACCTCATTTCTAATGTTACACATAAAGCACGCAATTTTTGAGAAAGCGAACAAATGTAGATATTCTTATGGAAGTCTGGGCACCATGACTTAATATTTGTATTATTATTTTATGAATTTAATAAATAGTATTTTGTAACTAACATTAAAATTCTCACTCTGAACAAGCTGCAAAATCGATATACATAAAACACATATAAATGATTGCGAAATTTCCTGACTTAGTACAGGGACTTCAATAGAAATGTCGGGGCTATATTTGACTTAGTACAGGCACTTCAATATACATGGCGGTGGCTAAGCTAATTCAAAATTGTAGAATGTCTGAGAGATATCAGCCACACCACGCAATTGATTAAATCATAATTTACTGAATAATTACAAGGACGTGAAGACATTGCTGTCGTTATTAAATAAACATTTTATACCAATACTTTCAAAATATATATTCAAATTTCCTTGAATTAAACCATGAAGAGAAATTAACAAAAATACTTAATCCGTCAACACCCGAACAAATTAGGACTTTCATAAGACAG
>MJUT01064015.1:83213-101526 GCA_002080005.1 Gigantidas platifrons
ATGTGGAGACGGTGACCGTTTATTATTCTATTTTGTTCACTTGGAGGTAGTATTTCCCGAAATTCAGGTAGTTAAAATGTTGGAATGAAGTTTATCAGTATTGCAGTGTGAGTAACCAAACATCATGTACAATATGCACCTTTTAAATAAACATGTATAGGCTACACCAAGGTACATGTCGATATGGCTTGTAAACGTCTGTTGTATTTCTTAATATGGTTATAATAAAACTCTTTTCTTGCGACTTAAAGACTATACTTTTATTTTACATATACTCGTCAACAAAATCTATACTTCTAACAGGTAATATTACCCGCGCTGTACTAGTTAAGCTTCAATGTTTGCACCATCCAAGTTTTATAATTCAGTGCCGTCATTAGGTTAACGTTACGATACAAGCGTCTTTGTGATTCAAACGCACAATTAACCACTTATGGAACAGTAGCGTCACCAAACGGGAGAAGCGGTGAATGATTCCTATTGGGGAGGGGGATTTTCAGGATTTTTTTTTTTATTGCGTGTAACAGTTTGTTATAGTTTTATGAAAGATATAGTCAAAATAAAATATAACTTTATTTTAATTATTAAATTAATTTCAGACTGACTTTCTATCGTACGCTATTGAAGTTTCCGGTCAGCCATATGTCAGCCATATTGTTTTGTAAATACGGATTTCACAAAAAAGTAGTTCTGATACCTATCTAAAACTATTTGTATTATTATATGCTGATGATACTGTTTTATTCTCTGAAACTAAAGAAGGTTTACAGCTACAATTAGATTATTTTTCCGAATATTGTCATAGTCATCTTTGGCAGTCGATTCACAAATAATTTGCCTAGTTTTGCATTTGATGGGAGAAACATTGAAGTTGCGAAGGAAATGTCCTACCTTGGTCTTATTTTTTCGGTTTCTGGAAGTTTTCTGAGTACAAAAAAGGCGCTAGAAAGTAAGGCCAATAAGGCTATGTATGAGGTTCTTAAAAAGGGACGTCTTCACAATCTGTTCAGTAAAATGTCAGTATGATTTATTTGATAAAATTGTGAAGCCTATTTTAAAATACGGATGCGAAATATGGGGATTTAGTAATATTGAATTGTTGGAAAGAGTACAATTAAAATTTTGTAAATTATTATTAAACCTTAAGAAATCCACACCAAATTTAATGGAGAGTTAGGTGTATATTCATTGTCTGTATCTGTAAAAGTACGTGTGGTAAATTTTTGGTCGAAACTAGTATTACCCTCTATAGATATATTTATTGTCAAAATATGAGAAATGGTTTTCAATCAACATGGTTAAATTTTGTGAAAAATGTTTTGGACAATAGTGGGCTCAACAACGTTTGGCTTTCGCATGGGAATTTTAATTCTAAGTGGTTAAACGAAAATCTGAAAAGAAATTTAAAAGATCAATTTATTCAAAAATGGAGATCTGACATGGACAATTCTTCAAAAGGTATCTGTTATAGATTGTTCAAAGAGAATTTTGAATTCGAAACGTATTTAGATATTTTATCCGATAAAGATAGAATAACATTATGTAAATTCAGAACTTGTAATCATAGATTGCCAATTGAAACAGGTAGATGGCAAAATGTCGATCGTTCTGATAGAATTTGTCATATCTGTCAAACGGCAGAGATTGGTGATGAGTTTCATTATATTCTTCAATGTAGACAATTACATAATGATAGAAAATTATACCTGAAAACAAAATTTCTTGGTAGAGTTAATGTTTTAAAATTTGGCATGTTATTTCAGAACAAAAACAGATCTGTTTTGCGAAACCTTTGTAAATTGTCTTGTTATTTGCTTATGCTTCACAGGCTTTGTTGTTGTTTCAATGTAGACTATGTCATGATCCGATATTCCAGGACAAACTTCTGATCGATAAATTGTTGATGGAGTTTTGGTAAAAAAGAGATATAAGGTGTTGTCTCCTCTTGTTGGTTGGTTTACTACCTGTGCTAGTCCGCTATCAGCTGTGAAGTCAATAAATTATTGATGTAGTTGTTTGTTTCTGCTATTTTCTCTCACTTCTCCAGATGTGTTGTTTTTCAGGGAGATTGAAGTCCCCGCCTACCCATACTGTTTGATTTTCCCCCGAAGATGCCATTTTTAAGTTCTTCTTTATCTCATCCAGTGAATCTATATCATTTGTATGCGGGTGGTATACTGAGCCTACATATAATTTATTTACAGACGGAAGTGTCATTTTTGCCCAAACTATTTCTGCATTACATTTCAGTTCTTCGGCCTCCTCACTTACATAGGTATTTTTTATGGCTACAAATACTCCGCCATGTTTATCATTTTTTCTATCTTTCCTATAGACATTTCCTTTAAATTCTTCTGGGAATATGTCACAATTTTTTAAAGATGGATCGAGCCACGATTCTGTCCCTATTATCACATCAGGGTTTATTCTTCCAATGGCTGTTTGAAATATGTCTTTTTTCTGGCATAAGGATTGGCAATTTACTACCATGATTCTGACTTTTTCAGTGTCATTTGGCAAGGGTCTTCTGCCATGTTTAGCTATTTTTCTGTTCATAATATGTTTGGGTGATGATGTCATTTGTGGAGAGCCTGGATTTGTGAGGTTCAGAGATAAATCACTATTATTCAATGAATCGAACATGTTTGTTGTTTCTGGGATGCGTGAGGTATCAAACAGCCTGGACGCAAAGTTTGGTAGGCCACAATTGGTACAATACCAGGAGAAATTAGAGCCAGGTAAACAGTTTTTGTACATATCACTCGGAATATTTTCACATTTTATGTGAAACCATGTGTTGCATTTATCACAAAGTACGCCTTCATCTAAATTTTTTACAGCACGATAACATTGACCACAGGGATATTTTGGCATCCTAGGACCATGATTTGGTTCGGGATAGTGGCAACTCGTTAATAGCAAAGGTATAATATATAGTGCTGACAATCTATTATCTGATTTTATTTTCAAGGCATCTTTTGAGCCTATGTAAAACTGGGTTTTCAGATCAACCTGCTATATTGTTTTTGACTGTATGAACACTGGCTGGAATTGTTTATTTGTTGGTTCATTGTTTACATGTGTGACTTTAGCTAAAATTACCAATGTCAATATGAAAATATCTCTCTTTATTCCCATCTTCTATGTGTATATCTTTACCGGAAGTTTACACCGGAAGTGATATTCAAATTAGCGGGAGTTGGCTTCTATAGATACAATAGTGAAGGAATTTGCTGACAAATTATCTAGAGTGGATTTTACAGTAATTTTGGACTATATCGTTTCCTCTGCTGTTTATCCTGTTAATCCTTCAAAAATTTAGGTATGGATATCGCTGATTATTCAAAAATTTCAACTTTTCACATAGACAGATTTAGGAGACATCCGAGCGCCTACGCATGCGCATGCATTCGATTTGCTTTTTATTTTGTTTATTGTGCTTTAAACAAAATTAAGATAAAATTCACCAGATATTAGATATTACTTTTGGTTCGAGTCTATATAACATTTACAAAAACAAAGGTACCTTCAGGATATTAAAATAAAAGCTGCCAAACGTGCCTAAATTGTTTACGGGGTAAATTTCTATCACTGTTTAAAATTGTTTTAAATGCTATTTTATTACTAATTTCGTTTTTAGATTCTATTAAAGAAAATCATAATAAAATTCATAATATTGGCCACCTTAGTAAACCTCTTTTCTACTGGTACCATTATATTTATATAACATATAAACAAGTGCATACAGATTAAGAAACCAGTCTTACAACAAGTCAATAGAGGGAAAACAAATTATTTCCAATGTAAATGTCAAAACTTTATACCAACACTATCAACAACGCTTTTTAGGCTTTCATTTTCTCAATGTATTCTTTCTCTTGTTTTTCATTTAGGGCCGCTGGTACCCATAAACTACTGTTATTGGAAGATCGGATTGATAATAACACGGACACGTAAAGAAGTTGAATTTGCTAAAAATAAAACACCTGAGAGAAAGGGGGGGTCAATCCCCGAAGCGCCTTTGCCTTTTGAGTCCGTTTAACATTCACTATTCCATCAGATTGTGCCCAATATAGTATAGATTCAACACTACAATTGATTAATAATTTCGAATACCGAAATAAGAGGTATACCCGATATCAAGAAAAGATTTATTTTTATCAAGGATTTATATAAATCCTTGTTTTTATTTACTTTTCAAAAACAAAGACGGGGTTAAAGTGAATTATGCATCATTGTTAGACTGATTTTTTTGTACCATTTTTACTACCAGACAACAGGCACCTTTTGAGCCCCCCCCCCTCTTTTTTTTAATGTGTTAACTTAATTTTGATTTTTAAATATTGATTTGACATTTCAACTTATTTTCACTTATCTTATTTGTTTTCACTCTTATCCATGCGATATAAGTGAACATAAGTTGAATGTTTCCCCCACTGAGTGTATTTATTTATTGAATTAAATCGCATAATTACCGTTTTAATCATATATTCATTAACACAAATTATTAATCAAGACGGAATTTCTTCGAATTCATTAAGCATGTGTATAGCATTATTGATTAATATTTTTCTTTTAGGTTTCTTCTTATAAATTATCATTTTAGTTGATATAAAACAGTGCCGGATTATTTCTATTTCTTGCCATCTTTGAAATTATATATCTTAAATTTATACGACACTTTACAACACTGATAAACAATAGCAATACTACTTCAGAGTATTGGTCAATCTTGTTATCATAAAACTTAATGAAAAGAAGGGAAGTTGCTATGGAAACTTCGCCTGCTGTTGCGATACAGGTCATTAACTAATCTGTTTCAATGATTTAACTACTAATGAGTGCCATAGGGGGTCGACCGGAATTTTTGGCTGGGATTTCTTGGCATGGGCGCAGTTAAAGTAAGTCGAACTTTTGTATTTTTTAAAAGCCTTATTTCATGAAGTCGCACTGGGTAGATTTTGGTAGACTTTTAGTATGTTGTTTTGCAACCTATTAACTACCAAAAAATCAAAAAACTATTTCTGTTGCAATTATGTTGATGTTTTCCGTAGATTGACTGGACTATTCGAATTGTGCTTTACGAAGAGAAACACGACATTATATAAACAGGAATCACACATTTACACACCGTCCTCAGTGTCCATGTTGTGTATTTGATTAGTCGTGCACATAAAGTGGACTTTAAAGATTGTGTACCCAGTAGCGGGGATACTAGGTCCTATTTCCATACCCCAGGATTTCCTAATCATCAGTTCTATTTTTGTATACAATGTTAAATAACATAATATTTCTTTATATTATAAGCAAAGACCTTGATTTCCAACGTATTATGTCGTGGTCCCTTTTTGTGTTTGTCCCAAGCCAGGATCTTGATTTCCAACGTAATATGTCCTGGTCCCTTTTTGTGTTTGTCCCAAGACAGGACCTTGATTTCCAACGTATTATGTCCTGGTCCCTTTTGTGTTTGTCCAAAGCCAAGACCTTGATTTCCAACGTAATATGTCGTGGTCCCTTTTTGTGTTTGTCCCAAGCCAGGACCTTGATTTCCAACGTAATATGTCCTGGTCCCTTTTTGTGTTTGTCCCAAGCCAAGACCTTGATTTCCAACGTAATATGTCGTGGTCCCTTTTTGTGTTTGTCCCAAGCCAAGACCTTGATTTCCAAAGTAATATGTCCTGGTCCCTTTTTGTGTTTGTCCCAAGCCAAGACCTTGATTTCCAACGTAATATGTCCTGGTCCCTTTTTATGTTTGTCCCAAGCCAGGACCTTGATTTTCAACGTAATATGTCCTGGTCCCTTTTTGTGTTTGTCCCAAGCCAAGACCTTGATTTCCAACGTAATATGTCGTGGTCCCTTTTTGTGTTTGTCCCAAGCCAGGACCTTGATTTCCAACGTAATATGTCCTGGTCCTTTTTTGTGTTTGTCCCAAGCCAAGATCTTGATTTCCAACGTAATATGTCCTGGTCCCTTTTTGTGTTTGTCCCAAGCCAAGACCTTGATTTACAACGTAATATGTCGTGGTCCCTTTTTGTGTTTGTCCCAAGGAAAGACCTTGATTTCCAACGTAATATGTCCTGGTCCCTTTTTGTGTTTGTCCCAAGCCAGGACCTTGATTTCCAACGTAATATGTCCTGGTCCCTTTTTGTGTTTGTCCCAAGCCAAGACCTTGATTTCCAACGTAATATGTCGTGGTCCCTTTTTGTGTTTGTCACAAGCCAGGACCTTGATTTCCAACGTAATATGTCCTGGTCCCTTTTTGTGTTTGTCCCAAGCCAAGATCTTGATTTCCAGCGTATTATATCATGGTCCCTTTTTGTATTTGTCCCAAGCCAAGACCTTGATTTCCAACGTAATATGTCCTGGTCCCTTTTTGTGTTTGTCTCAAGCCAGGACCTTGATTTCCAACGTATTATGTCCTGGTCCCTTTTTGTGCTTGTCCAAAGCCAAGACCTTGATTTCCAACGTAATATGTCGTGGTCCCTTTTTGTGTTTGTCCCAAGCCAAGACCTTGATTTCCAACGTAATATGTCCTGGTCCCTTTTTGTGTTTGTCCCAAGCCAGGACCTTGATTTCCAACGTTATATGTCCTGGTCCCTTTTTGTGTTTGTCCCAAGCCAAGACCTTGATTTCCAACGTAATATGTCGTGGTCCCTTTTTGTGTTTGTCCCAAGCCAGGACCTTGATTTCCAACGTAATATGTCGTGGTCCCTTTTTGTGTTTTCCAACGTAATATGTCGTGGTCCCGTTTTGTGTTTGTCCCAAGCCAATATCTTGATTTCCAACGTAATATGTCCTGGTCCCTTTTTGTGTTTGTCCCAAGCCAAGACCTTGATTTCCAACGTAATATGTCCTGGTCCCTTTTTGTGTTTGTCCCAAGCCAAGATCTTGATTTCCAACGTTATATCTGCTGGTCCCTTTTTGTGTTTGTCCCAAGCCAAGACCTTGATTTCCAACGTAATATGTCGTGGTCCCTTTTTGTGTTTGTCCCAAACCAATACCTTGATTTCCAACGTAATATGTCCTGGTCCCTTTTTGTGCTTGTCCCAAGCCAGGACCTTGATTTCCAACGTAATATGTCCTGGTCCCTTTTTGTGTTTGTCCCAAGCCAGGACATTGATTTCCAACGTAATATGTCCTGGTCCCTTTTTGTGTTTGTCCCAAGCCAAGACCTTGATTTCCAACGTAATATGTCCTGGTTCCTTTTTGTGTTTGTCCCAAGCCAGGACCTTGATTTCCAACGTAATATGTCGTGGTCCCTTTTTGTGTTTGTCCCAAGCCAAGACCTTGATTTCCAACGTAATATGTCGTGGTCCCTTTTTGTGTTTGTCTCAAGCCAGGACCTTGATTTCCAACGTAATATGTCCTGGTCCCTTTTTGTGTTTGTCCCAAGCCAAGACCTTGATTTCCAACGTATTATGTCGTTGTACCTTTTTGTGTTTGTCCCAAGCCAGGACCTTGATTTCCAACGTAATATGTCCTGGTCCCTTTTTGTGTTTGTCCCAAGCCAAGATCTTGATTTCCAACGTATTATGTCGTGGTCCCTTTTTGTGTTTGTCCCAAGCCAGGACCTTGATTTCCAACGTAATATGTCGTGGTCCCTTTTTTGTGTTCAGTGAGAGGTGATTGTTCCTTTTGTTGATATTGGTGGAATTGTTGACCATCACTCTTTTTATTTTATTTTCATATCACTAGCATGCCATTCTATATTAGATAAACTGTTTTCTTTACGTCTTAATTTGTTTTTTTTTTTATTATTAATTACTATGATTTCCGAATTAAAATTGAATTCGAAAGGAATAAGCATATGTCACCATTATTGCAAAACGTATATCCATGTCCAAGCTATTTATTTATGCATCAGTTCCAAAAAAATGTTAACTACTATACTTTGTAAACATTTCAGTCAGATGTCAAGGGAATTAATCTGCAGAAAACATTAGTAAAGTTGTCACAGATATCTACATCAACATTTTAGTCCAGATAAGTGAATGTTATATGTATCAAAACCTCAATGGTGGTTACCACAGACTCCAGAATATCAACACTTTAATAAAGAAAACAAATGGATGCCGATGCATATGTACATGTGTATAATTATTTACAACACAGTCACCAATCCGTCTCACACAGGGTACTGCAGTAATGTGTAAACTGGCAAAAGTCACACAAAGCATAATGGTTGTTACAATAAATGTTGCAAAGAGGTCAAAAGAAACAATAAAAGCAATATGAACACACCCTCGATCCACCAGCCATTAAGTCCGTCATAGCTCTGTTATGATCCACATAGTACGAACCGCAAGACGCACAAAATAATATCAACAGAAAAAATATCTGTCGCAAACTTTCGTAGAAAAAAAATGACCCTAAAGATGCAAAGAAAAACACCTTTGAACCTGCAGTTTTCCACGAGCATTTTGTAATAAAATTTGAAGAAAAATTACATTTTTTTCAAATCCAAAAATAAATAATCATGTAAAGAAAACATTTTTATGTCCAGTGGAACAACATAGCCATCATGCTAAGTAGTCGGTCTCTTATAATGCTCTCTTCGAGAGCGGTAGGTCGTTGGATTGGGTCAAACCAAACTATAAATTTAACATTTTCTACTTCTCCACTATAAACACATATCAGTACAAGCAAAGATTGGTTGACTCGGAGTCTGGATAATGTATCCAATTGCAAGTGAGATGCATGCAAGAGTAGTCATTGTAACATTAAATAATTTGTAATTTGAGTTTATATATATATATTGTTTATTTCAGAAAGTTGTTACACCAGTGGTAGAACATTGTCGCCCCTCATGGTAAAATATATCTTATTATCGATTGTCTACTGTAGAATATCGTAGAAATTTAATTTTGTTTTAAATATTGAAGCCTTGTGGTATTTGAGAAAACGGTAAATGAATACTATGTGTCCTCTGATATAAAACTTACTAATATATACTTTCTATACATCTGCACGGGCTTCATAAACAGGAATTGTAGGGGAATAAGTTAAGTTGAAGTCATCACTTCGAATGTTTTACGGTTGCCACCATGACTTGGTTGACCATTATGCAATACCGGGGGGGGGGGTGTATCTGTGTCACAAATGACCACGGATATGTTCCACTTGTCGTAAACACTTTCCGGTTCTTTTCTCATTCATGACTTTTCACCGGGTTTGTAACTAGATTAACACGACGGGTGCCACTAGTGGAGCAAGAACTGCTTACCCTTCCGGAGCACCTGAGCTCAACTCCGGTTTTTAGTGGGATTCGTGTTACTGGATCTCTAGTTTTATGTGTATGTTTTGTAGATCGTTGTTTGTCGGTGGCCATTGTGTTGTCTGTTCTTCGATATACGGATTCTGATTTCCCATTTGGTATCTTTCAAACTCTTAGCTTTACAATTACTTTTGCCCGTCACTGATGAATTGAGTAAAAGCAACTTGATTCACAAGACAGATAAAGGCTGACCCTTAATTGAATATTGTTATGATGTATTATGTGACAAAGTGTGTCAGTGGCTTGCGACAGGTTTCCACCTTACTCATGCTTCCTCCACCATTAAAATTGACCTCCACGATATAGCTGATATATTTTTGAAAGTGGCTTCAAACACCATAACCCTGACCCCACCCAAAGACCTTTTATTTTTTTTTATTGATAAGACAGTTTGTCCACTAATTTTTCAATTCAAGGTAAAAATGGAAGTAAGTGTAAAAAAAAATATTTTCTCGCACTTTGTATAGACTAATATTGAGTAAATGGAAGGATTTCAGACTCCATGGAGTCTCAGGATATAATCAGCAGATATCAACACTAGGATTTCAGACTCCATTGAGACCCAGATTATAATCAGCAGATACCAACACCAGGAATCGATTCAAAAGTACCATAAGTTACGAAATACAACCTTATGTGATGATTTTTTATGAGAGGAAAGGAGACCATCAACAATTCCACCAAAATCAACAAAACGAGCAACCACCTCTCACTTCAAACACTAACACAAAAATACCACGACATATGTTGTTGGCAATTATGTGATAATGTTTGACAATTATGTGATAATGTTTGCCATTTATGTGATAATGTTTGCCAATTATGTGATAATGTTTGCCAATTATATGATAATGTTTGCCAATTATGTGATAATGTTTGCCAATTATGTGATAATGTTTGCCAATTATGTGATGTTTGCCAATTATGTGATAATGGTTGCCAATTATGTGATGTTTGCCAATTATGTGATAATGTTTGCCAATTATGTGATCATGAATGATATTTGACAATTATGTGATAATGTTTGCCAATTGATTATGGAGGGTCTGCCTGTGTTATTCGGTTTATTCCAGCGATAATAATATCTGCCATACTATTGCTGTAATAATGTTGGAAGTTGAGCAAAAAACAACTCGAGGTAAATAATATTACATATTTTATAATGACTTTGTTACTTCTTTATTATCAAAGTATTTCTGATGTGAATTAATTCTTCTTCTTTCAATAAAGTTCACCCCTCAATGATCCTGATTATTATCGAACTTGTGAGTCATTATAGTGTATTTACCATGTTTATAACACTAATACCGATTGTATGTCACTCACATGATCATGTTATTGCATACAATAATTGGTCATGAATGCAGTTGACACATATAAAAATCTATTAAAAAGTATCCCTTGAAATGTGCGTTTCATTTACAAAAAGTTTTGTTTCCATTCATAGACAATAATATACATGTATAAAATTACAGAAATATTAAAAGTTTTTGTTCTTTAGAGACGGTCTATGATAGATCGAAGATTTGGCAGGTAGTCGTCCTTAGTTTTGCCCACATTGTGTACTTTCTCGTTGTCATGCATCATGACCCAAGTTGGAAGTTTGGAAAGAGGGCACCCTAGTTGAAGACATTGTACCGCCTTTGTATGGAAATCATTCAGCTCACATTCATAACCACTCCTTGTATCTGATACAAATATTTCGGGGTATTCACACAGAATACTTCCCAAAGAATCCGACACTTCTTTGGCTTTAGCTGAAAACGCCTTGCAAGATCGAGTATTATGAGGAGTAATCTTATTGTTAATGAGAAGGTGAATCTTTGGTATTTTGATGTAGTTCTTGGAAGCTAGGTAGGAGAACTCCATTGTTTTGAAAACATCATATCGTTCGTCTCGTTTGTCGCCTCTTGCAATCCCATATAAAAGATACAGCATGGAAGTAACAGCCACTCTAGAAAAATCATCAGCATTTATAGGAACAATAATCCGTCTGGCACCACTGATGGCAATCTCAGTATAGATGGAAAAACTTGGATTGGTATCAATGAAAACTATGCAATCCTTTTCCATGTTTTGAGCTAATTTGTCGATAAAATTTTTGATGAAAAGTGTAACCCTCTTCCATGGACTGTCACCTATTCTTGTTGCCATCAGCCGTCTTTCTTGTTCAAGCCGTTTAGCTATTACTTCCAGATATGGATCTCCACATAGAAGATAGATATTATCAGTGATAAATTTGTTATAAATGGATGGCTGAACCAGAAACGATTCACATGGGATGTCACTTCGTAATGTCGTGTCTATATTTGTAAGCAAATATCCACAGACGGTTTTGTCGAAGCCTTGAACTTTTTCTCTAGAAGTTATATTTTGTAAAATTGCATCCCCTGCTATTCCCTTCATACCTTTGTCTAAATTCGATAGTAAAGCTGCGGAAATGTTTCCTTGTGGGCACATATCAATGACGATAATGTTCTTGTTAGGATTTTGGATGGCATATTCTGTAGACAAGTGGAAAGTAAGTGTTGTCTTGCCTGCACCGCCTTTATTATTCCAAACTGTAATGTAAAGAATGATCATGTTATATATATGCATTATATACAGTCCGACAAAAGTTAAGCACCACCTGACTTGTTTCAATAATATCTTTTCTCATAATGAACTTATTTCAAATCGGTTTGCTGTTTTCGTTACCTGCACACACATACTTACTTACCCGTGAAACAGGTTATTGATTGAATTTTATTTATGTGTATATGACAGGGTGTGTAAAGTGCCACATGTACTTTTCAACATTTGTGACTGCGAACGAAAGCTGATTTTTTTTGTGTAGAGTTTTAAGTTTCATTTTCTATTGGTTTGGTATGGTGCGGCGAAAATTAACCATACCAGAAAGGTGGCAAGCTGTTGGCATGCATAATGGTGGTTTTAGCCATAGAAGGGTGGCAGACCACTTCAGGGTTAACTATTCCATCATTGTACGACTGATGCAGCATTTTCATCAAACGGGGAATGTTACTGACCGTCCACGTGCAGGTAGACCTCGCAAAACGACGCCGAGAGTGGACCGGCTCATATCCAGACGGGCACGGCAACGGCCATTCAGTACAGCTGGTGCACTTCGTGGTAATTTAGCGTTTGGAGGCCACATTAGCACACGCACTGTAATCAAGACGCCTCCACCATCAGGGAATACGAGCGTGACGACCCATAAAACGTCCACAGTTTACATTTCCTCATCGCAATGCTCGATTTGACTGGTCACATGATCATTTGGGGTGGACTATTCGCACATGGAGACGGGTCCACTGGTCTGATGAAAGTCGTTTTCTGTTACGCCCTATCGACGGTCGTGCAAGGTTTTGGTGCCAACGAAACACTTCATTTCAGGACAACCACATCTTGGGCACAACTGCTTTTGGGGGTGGGGTTGTTTTTCCTTTGACTGTAAGTTGGACTTGTATGTTCTTGATGGTAATCTGACAGGCCAAAAATACCGTGACAATGTGCTCGCTCCATGCGTAGTCACCCATTTCGACAATCATGCATTGGCTGACAGGCCAATGTTCATGGACGACAACGCTAGGCCACATAGAGCCTGAATTGTACAACATTTTTTTTACAGCAAGAGGCTATTCAGACAATTCCATGGCCTGCGATGTCGCCAGACATGAACCCTATAGAGCATGTATGGGACTTTATTGGCCGAAAAATTAACCAACGCATACCAAAATGTCAAAATATTGATGAAATAAGAATTGCTATCTTACAGGAGTGGCAACAGTTCCCCCAAGAACGGCTTAGGCATCTTGCGCGAAGCATGACGAGGCGTGTTACAGAACTTCACAATAAATGCAGTGGATATACATTTGTACTCGTTATTGATTTTCATGCCTTACACATACGCACAACAGATGCATTTAAAAGTCCTTTAAATCTGAAGAATCTGCATTTTAATGTAATGTTAAAAACTTCCATCAAAGACAAACTGGTTTTACGTTTTTCCAGCGCCTGTTTTGAACCCCATTTTTGCCGCGTCATAGTCACGTCTTTCAGGATGATAAATACTTCGTAGATTGGTAATTTTAGAGCCCTTGGTGTAGTCTTTTAAGAAGTGTAAGAAAAATGGTGATATCTATTTTATTGTTTTAACAGTTTTGATGTAAAAAAATATATCGATAAAAATATAGGGTGGTGCTTAACTTTTGTCGGAGTGTATATATATATATATATATATATGTTGATATGTGTTTTGATTTTCATTGCGGATTCATCATGTGATGTCCGAGATCGTTTTTGTGTTTTAGTTTGTTTTTTTGATGGATAAATAAAATGTCGATCGCATATAGACCCCTGTATATTTAAAGCTGCTGTAGTTCGTAGTCGTGATTGCATAGTAGTTGGATTTACAACTACCTATGCAATACCTAATACAAAATGTACTTATGTGATAAAGTTTGTCAGTGACTTGCGGCTGATCGATGGTTTTCTCCGGCCACTCCCATGTTCTTCCAACAATAAAACTGACTGCCATGATACAGTGTATAACTGAAATATTTTTGAAAATGGCGTTAATCACCATACCAGAGGCTCTCAAGAGCCTGTATCGTTCACCTGGTTATAAAAAGAACCAATTGGTCCTATGTAAAATCTATGTCCTGCGGTGGTGGCCATCTTGGATTTCAGATCGGCATAAAAAACCCAAACTTTTTAGAGGACCTTCAAATGATTATTCCTGGACAGTTTGGTTTCAATTGTCCAAATGGTTTAAGAGAAGAAGCATTTTGAAACATTTTTCCCATAGGGTCCAATGTTAAACTAAGTCCTGCTGTAGCCGCCATTTTGAATTTAATATCGGAACAAAAAACCAAAATTTTGTAGAGGACCATCCAATGAAGATTCATGTACAGTTTGGCTTTAATCACATTTGTAGTTTCTGAGAAGAAGGCATTTGAACATTTTCCCATAGGGTCCAATATTAATCTATGTCTTGCGGTGGTGCCATCTTGAATTTCCAATCGGCATAAAAAACAGAAACTTTGTAGAGGATCTTCCAATGATCATTCCTGGGCAGTTTGGTTTCAATTGTCCAAGTGGTTTCAGAGAAGAAGCGTTTTGAAACATTTTCCCCCATAGGGTCCAATGTTAATCAAAGTCCGCCGCCATTTTGAATTTCATATCGGAACAAAAAACCTAAAGTTTGTAGAGGACCATCCAATGAAGATTCATGTACAGTTTGGCTTTAATCATATTTGTAATTTCTGAGAAGAAGGCATTTGAACATTTTCCCATAGGGTCCAATGTTAATCTATGTCCTGCGGTGGTGGCCATCTTGGATTTACGATCGGCATAAAAAACAGAAAGTTTGTAGAGGACCTTCCAATGATCATTCCTGGGCAGTTTGGTTTCAATTGTCCAAGTGGTTTCAGAGAAGAAGCGTTTTGAAACATTTTTCCCATAGGGTCCAATGTTAAACTAAGTCCTGCCATAGCCTCGATTTTGAATTTCATATCGGAACAAAAAACCTAAAGTTTGTAGAGGACCATCCAATGAACATTCATGTAAAGTTTGGCTTTAATCATATTTGTAGTTTCTGAGAAGAAGGAATTTGAACATTTTCCCATAGGGTCCAATGTTAATCTATGTCCTTTGGTGGCGACCATCTTGGATTTCCGATCGGCATAAAAAACAGAAACTTGGTAAAGGACATTCCAATGATCATTCATTTACAGTTTGGGTTCAGTCAGTTCATTAGTTTCAGAGAAGAAGATCTTTGAAATTTCAGCCAATCAGAGCATATTATTGGCCCTGGCAACCATGTTGAATATCCGACTGGAACGAAAAACAGAAACGTTGTAGAGGACCATCCAAGGAACATTCCTGCTAAGTTTGGTTCCAATTGGCCAAGTGGTTTCGGAGAAGAAGCTTGAAATGTGAAAAGTTTACAGACGACAGGTGATGACAATAGTTCACCTGGACCTTTGGTCCAGGTGAACTAAAAACCAACCGACCGAAACTATGATATTATAATCATCACAATCGATAGACTTTTACTTAACATCAAGTAAGCAATATATCATCTATATAAATATATGACGAGATTAAGTTTACAATGAATGAATGGCACTATCATGAGCATATTGATAGAGTGAGTGATTGACTTTTTTTTAGCTCACCATGCCGAAGGCAATGTGAGCTTTTGCCATAACTTGGCGTCCGTCGTTTGTTAATGTTTCACATTTTAATGTTCTCCTCTGAAACACCTCAGCCAAATGAACTGAAACTTGGTAAGAATCATCAATGGAAGATCCTCTCTAAAGAGTGCACATTTTGTTATGATACATTACCAAACATGGCCACCACAGGCAATTCTTCTTTCTGATTGGCCGATTTTTTTTAATCTTCTCCTCTGAAACCACTTGGCCAAATGAACCGACACTTGGTAGGAAGCATCTATGGAATGTCCTCTATGAAGATTGCTGATTTCCTCCCGATCGGTTAACAAACATGGCTACCACCGAAACTTGGTAGGAAGCATCTATGGAATGTCCTCTATAAAGATTGCTCATTTCGTCCCGATCGGTTAACAAACCTGGCTACCACCGAAACTTGGTAAGAAGCATCTATGGAATGTTGTCTATGAAGATTGCCATTTTGTCCCGATCGGGTAACAAACATGGCCACCATAGTCAATTCTTGTTTCTGATTGGTCGATTTCTAAAAAAATCTTCTCCTCTGAAACTGCTCAGCCAATTGAACCGAAACTTGGTAGGAAGCATCTACATGTATGGAATGTTCTGTATTAAGTTTCCTCAAAGCAGAATGAAAGGTGAGCGACACAGGCTCAGCCCACGGAGTCTCTAGTTTAACGCCAAACGCGCTATATCATTGTGAGTACAAGTTACATGCAATGAAATGATGATGTACGCTCTGTACTAGAACAACACGCTTAATTAGATCTTTGAGGTGTTGGCTCGCTAAAACAGTCCGCGGGTAGACATCACTCTCCACTCGGACACATCATACTGATTTCGAGCCAAACAATCCTTGCTCCATAAACCAGCTTTCTTAGTGGAGAAGCAGCACATACCAATTATATAGTATTTGCTTTGACCCGATTGGGCTCCGTGCCTATGATCTACCGCACTCAAAGCGAATACGCTAACCATTACACCACCGATGATGTTCCTATGGATAGATGTTTACAAGAGGAGATAATTTACAGTCACAGAAATTACCTTGTAATAGCCCACTTAACCACTACTCTTAACAAAGTGCTGGTTATAAATAGCTTCGATAAATTGTGTTTTACGTACATACAGTTATGAATTGTTAACTTGTAGATAATACGCATCTTTCTTTATAAACGTTCTTTTAGAGTGGTTGCACATCGCAATAAAGAGATTGTTTACCTTTCCTATAACCCGATGGAACCTATTTAGTAACGCTAAAAATATATTGTCAATTTTTGGTTTATTCTATCCCAGAGTACCATGTCATGTATTGTCATAGTTTTCCGTCTGTCATCGTTGTACCTCCAAATTTTGCCTGAAATCTCTGGGGGTAAATAGAAACAAATATTGCAATATTGTTCCTATAGAGGACCTCGTCAGAATGTGTGGCTGAATGGAGTGCCCTGTCAATGAAGGAGGGGTTCAGGTTAGAATACCGTGGACCATAGCGGGTACCGTGTTTAAAGTATACCACGCTATGTGCACGTTAATGATATCTTTTTGTAAATTTCCAACTAGAGGCTCCCAGGAGCCTGTATAGCTCACCTGGGTATAATAACAACATCAGTCAATAAAACTTGGCAACTCCGGTCAAAAAATAACAAATGTAGCCCTCGTCATTGCAGACCCCCTCTTCAAAAAAATTTGGGCAGGGGTTCCCCCCTTTAATGTAAGTTATCAATATTGCTGTAAAAAAAACCCATAAATGTCAATAATTCTCAAAATTTAGCTTTTCCTACTTCACATTTTGTAATAGAGTTGCTTCCCTTTGATTATTTAAATAACCAAAAGCAGTGACAGTCAACAAAAAATGCATTTCAAGAGGAATAACTCTTCACACAGTTGTCGGACATTTTCAACTGTGAACTTTTTTTGTAGATTTTGACATGCTGAACATTTTTGCAGTTTAAACTTAACATCTATCCCTTATAGTTTTTGAAATAAAAAACGAAAAGTATTAAAATTGTGAAAATTTGAAGGAAAAAATGGCAATAACTCCAAAATGGGTAATGGAATTTACTTCAAAATTGCAGTGTAGGTAGATCTTGACATGCTGAACATCTTTACTGTTTAAACTTAACATCTATCTCTTATAGTTTTTGAAATAAAGGACGAAAAGTATTAAAATTTTGAAAATTTGATGAATAAAGGGAAATAACTCCAAAATGTGTAATGGAATTTACGTCAAAATTGCAGGGTAAGTAGATCTTGACATGCTGCATATTTTTGCAGTTTAAACTTAACATCTATCTCTTATAGTTTTTGAAATAAAGGACGAAAAGTAATAAAATATTGAAAATTTGATGAAACCAGAGGTTCCCAGGAGCCTGTAATCGCTCACCTGGATCAATGCTGCTTTCAATAACAACGCAACTGCACTGTGGTGTGCCATCTTGGTGGGAGAGTGTGACTGCAGGACATCATTTGGAAAAGGACCATCGAATGACTATTCCATCAAAGTTTGGTTCTAATTGGAGCTACTGGTTCCAGACAAGATGGTTTTTATGTGAATTTCCCATAGGGTCCTTGGTTAAACTAAGTTCAGCTGTGCAGCCATCTTGGTCAGAGGGCGGGACCACCAGACACAATTTTGGAAGAGGACCATCCAATGATGAATATTTTATCAAAGTTTGGTTCCAATTGAGCAACTGATTCCAGACAAGAAGATTTTTATGTGAATTTCCCATAGGGTCCTATGTTAAGCTAAGTTCAGCTGTGGGGACCATCTTGGTCGATAGATCTTGACATACTGAACATGTTTGCAGTTTAAACTTAACATCTATCTCTTATAGTTTTTGAAATA
>MJUT01064017.1:11708-38709 GCA_002080005.1 Gigantidas platifrons
GAATAGAACAACTGGTTAATGGGTTATCATATGCGTCGGATGTTCTCGAAATTCTTCTTAGTGTCAACCGTTGGGTAAAAAAAACATTTGGTTGTTTTAGATATTGAATTTCGAATCTCGAATTTCGAATTTCAGATATTGAATCTCGAATTTCGAATCTTGAATCTCGAATGATCGTTCTGGGCTTTCGTAGAACTGTCAGGTGAAAATACGTAAAGTCTGTATTTCTATATAATATTTATATAGTAAAGTAAAATACATAAAGTCTGTATTTCTATATAATATTTATATAGTAAAGTAAAATGCGTAAAGTCTGTATTTTTATATAATATTTATATAGTAAAGTAAAATACGTAAAGTCTGTATTTCTATATAATATGAATATAGTAAAGTAAAATACGTAAAGTCTGTATTTCTATATAATATGTATATAGTAAAGTAAAATACGTAAAGTCTGTATTTCTATATAATATGTATATAGTAAAGTAAAATACGTAAAGTCTGTATTTCTATATAATATTTATATATTAGTGAATTTCGTTCTCGTCCCGAATATGTATTAAATATTTGTCACGGTAAAGTTAAACTACAAAACACCAATCAATCAATCAATATTGGATAAAGTTTTATTATCATTGCCACATTTCCAATTCATTGTAATTTGAAGAACAAAAATAAGTGAAAACAACCATAAAATGTGTTCGAAACATCTTTTATTTTGATTACTAAAGCTCAACCATATCTATATTAATTTTAATTTATTCTTAATACAATGTTGTTATACATCTATAGCACAAATCTTATAGATATCGTAGCTTTCGTAGTTTGTAGAAAGTGTTGTTCTCTATCACTGATATGTCATTGTACTGTAACCGCCTATGAATAGTCAACCAATGTATTTAATGTATACTTTCTTAAATCTGTGGCTTTCTGTTCTCTCATAAGCAATGCATATAGCAAAATACTATGCAATTTTTAGTTGTTACAATTAAATCTATTTATATTCTTGTTAAGAAAATTAAGCAAACCCTATAATTAATGTAGCTTATCTACAAAAGTGGGCTTGGATATCAGTTTCAATGAATGCCTGTAATCTTTAGCTGTTACACTGTATTTGTATATTTGATTATTTTATTTTGTTGTGGAATTTCAATATATTGTGCAAAATATTCTTAACGTAAATAAATTATACATATACATGTATTGCAAGTTACAGAAAGGAATAAAATAAGAGGAATACTTACAACGTATAAAGGTTCAAGTTGTTGAACGTGTCTGATTTGATTGATGTGATTTTATTGTTATTCAAATATCTGCAATAAAAACAATATACAAATCAATTCAAAATAAGTTTAAATCTTTGATACTGTGTGTAGTTGTATTTCAACGTAATATATTGAATATTTTTTTTTAAAGTATGTAATAAGTCTTCGAACATTCCTAATTTCATCGTTGTAATGAAAAACACAAAGAACCACACCGCTAGAGCAGCTCAATGTATATAATCGGAAATAGTAGAAATGGAGGCAAACTCTTTACACCTAATACATAAGTACACGAACCCTTAATTAATTTTTGATCTTTTTAAAGTGGCTGCTAAAACACAAACGCACTTTCTAAAAGATTTGTCGTCCAACAGCATCAATTGATTATAAATAAACATTAATTTGAGAATAGTGGCCATCATGAATGTATACATACCGCACAACCGACGGACGCCCCTTCAAGCCGAAGAAGTTCTCGATCCCTTTTCTATATTCCGGGATTCCCGTGGGGTTGGAAATATAATTAACATAGAGACCTAATGGATAGAGACCTAATGGATAACTTTTTTAATAATGAACTAAACATTTTGAAATTAATCGTCAAAGTTCGTATATATCATATATTAATAAACATCTAGAAAAATAATTGTTAATTTGAAAACTGGATTTTTACGATTTTTTTCTGAAGCTTAATAGAAGTTAAACGGACTATAATCGAAAAGAAAGTCGAAGCTTGGTCATCGTAATCGAATGGTAAACAACGTTTTGAGATTGAGAAAAAAATCAACTGTAAATATTGTAAATATTAAATTTGCATATCGAATTACAGTCGTTTGTTATACATCGATAAAATAGATAATTTCCACTGCAACTTATCGCTTGACTCCGCAACATTACAATCTTGCTAAAAATGACAAACTATAATAGTTTACATATTTGTGCGTAAAATTTGAAATGCCTAAGTTACTGTGCTGTTGTTTTCACCTTCTTTCAGAATTTTCTTGAGAATGGATGTTTTTAAACTCCCTTAGCATGTTCACCTTGCTACGGAGCACTCACAATTGTCAGCATTATAAAATTATTCCGCCTCTTCTCAAATAAAATGTGTTCCTACTGCCTGACTGATCAAGCTACAGCAACGACTCATTTATACAAGTAAACGTGGGAAAACCAGAGAGGGTTTGGGGGAAATATGGATGCCGATTTCCCACAAACTCAGATTTGTTTTTCCCATAAAATGAGAAACGTCAATAGATATTCCAATCAATGGAACATTGGTATCAAAACCCTCATATGTCTTTATCCGAAATATAGCAATCAAATTCAATACAGACTTTTCGAAAAACATCTTTGGGACTTCGTTTTTATTATTTATTAAAAGAGGTAGGTCGACTCAAAATTTATTAAGAGATTCATAAAGCCGAACGAAGATCCAAAATATAAAAGGGGTGGTATGGATCACCTTATCTCTCCCCTCTTGGTTTGCCTGAGACAAGTTCAACGTGTCTTACATCTTGAGGTATAAAACATCATAGTGTGGGTAAATTGTGTGGATCAAATAAGATGTTACCTCATTTCAGTTTTAGCATATTATTTTTCGCAAGAATACGAGCAGGAAAATGTAAAAACACATGGAGAAGGTATAACAGAAGGTGCTTTCATTTCTACAATCATGGTTTAATTTCTATTAGGGACCGGTCATTATTTATCCCCATGGAGGGGGACAAATTATAAATTGGAAATGAGCAAGCATAACTGACTCCCCCTTTCTTAAATTGTTCTACAATGTTTAACCCTCCTCTTTCAACTACTTCAAATCTTTTGACCCCCCCCCCTTTCCTGATTATTGTTGAAAGGCTTCTAATTTCATATGTTGCTATAAATTTGATTTGATTTGATTGTTGGTGCTTAATACCACTTTCAGCAATATTTCAGCTATATCATGGCGACCAAAGAATTTTGCCAACTAAAGAATGTATTTCGAGCAATTTCTAAGCGATACTTACAGAATTTGTAGCATTGGTAGATTGTTGAAAGCATTGTCCTCTATCACTGATATGTCATTGTTGTCTAACCTCCTATAAATAGTCAACAAATGCCTTTAGTTTATACTTGATTTAATATGTGGCTATTTGTTCTGTCTTAAGCAATGCATATAACTAAATATTGCATAATTTTGAGTTGTTTCAATAAAATGTATTTATATTCTTGGTTAGAAAAATGAACAACCTATCCTAATTAATGTAGCTATTTACAAAAATAGGATTCGAATACATGTAGTGTAAGTTATATAATGGAATAAAATAAGAAAAACAATTACAACAATGACGGTTCGTCAAGTTTTTGAATATGCATGATTTGATTGATGTAATTTTATTGTAATGCAAATAGCTGCAATGAAAACATTACACAAATACATCCAAAATAACTTTAAGTTTATTTTTTATACTGTTTCATTGTATTTCAATGTAATATATTGAATAAAGTAAAATAAGTAATATGTCTTCGAACATTCCTTATTTCATCGATGTAATGAAAAACACAAAGAACCACACTGCTAGAGTAGCTCAATGTAAATAATCGGACATCGTAGAAATGGGTGCAAAATCATTAGACCTAATACATAAGTACACGGGCCCTGAATTAATGTTTGATCTTGTTAAAGTGGCTGCAAAAGCACAAACTCATTATAGTTTGTGTAGGTTTGATGTCCGAATTTAAGGTACGTTTGGTAGATTGTTGAAAGTGTTGTTCTCTATCACTGATATGTCATTGTAGTGTAACTTCTATATAAATAGTTAACAAATGTCTTATGCTTAGACTGTCTTAAATCTGTGGCTTTCTGTTCTGTCTTAAAAAATACATAAATAGCAAAATACTGCGTAATTTTGAGCTGTTGCAATTAAACGTATAACTATTCCCCTTAAGAAAAATAAACAAGCCCTATAATTAATGTAGTTATCTACAAAAGTGGGCATGAATATCGGTTTCAATGAATGCCTGTAATCTGTAACTGTTACAATGTACTTGTATGTTTGATTATAATTCAAATAGTTATTTTATTTTGTTGTGAAATTTCAATATGTTGTGTAAATTGCTTTTAAGCTAGATAAATTATGCATATACATGTTTTGCAAGTTACAGAAAGGAATAAAATAAGATGAATACTTACAAACGATCAAGGTTCGTCAAGTTGTTGAACGTGTATAATTTGATTGATGTGATTTTATTGAAATGCAAATGCCTGCAATAAAAATAATACACAAAGACATTCAAAATAAGCTTACATCTTGGCATTGGGGAATCAACTCAGCTAGCTTAAACATTTTGAAAAAGGTTTTGACTCCAGGACATTGTCAACAACCAGTATTTCGCTGAAAGTACATCTGCTGACAAGCCACTACCGTCATCACAACCTAGACACAAAAGCGATGCTTGCTCTGTAGCACCCGCGTGACGGTATAGGCCAGCGCCTGTTGGACATCTAGCGTTGAGTTGAGGCTGGAGAGGCTTATTCTAAAATCATTATACTTGGGGAAAATGAATGAAATTTGAAAATGACCAGTGAAAATTTCAAAAAGGTCTTTCCTATTAAAGAAAGATATTCACTGGTAAAGCCGAGTTATTAAATGTCCCTATTCATTAAATTGTTCAAGGTGAATCGTGTGGTTGGTGATGGATGGTGGATATTTTGAAATATTGCTTAAAAACGAAGTTTACTACAACAACAATGCACTAAGACTGACTATCAGTAAAAGTTATCTGATACAGGTTTTCCCATGTTTCTGAATCATGATATACGTGTGTGGTATTGTTTTGAAAAACAAGCATAACATGCATCTTTCATTTTTATATCCAAAGCCCAACTACATATATATTACTTTTAATTCATACTTGACATAATGTGGTTATACATCAATACAAATTATACTAAATGATACTTACAGATTTCTTAAGTTTGGTAGATTGTTGAAAGTGTTGTCCTGTATCACTGATATGTTATTGTACAGTAACTCTCTATAAATAGTTAACAAATGTCTGTATTAAATTATTGGCCTACTAATATGTCCTAAACAATATATGTATGATACTTGAGATAATGTTAAATGAGGCAACAACCTTAAAACTTATAGGAATTGTTGTTTAATTATTTGCGATTTGCTTGCCTTCTTGTCGTAGACAAACCCAGGTGAACAATCCTTTCATTGGTATGTTTTACTTTCATCTAGAACTATATTACCACTATATCACTACAATTTAATGAATAAAAAAAACCAAGTATTAATAAAATAGAGTTATACATTAGTACAAATGATATCAAATGATACTCACAGCACTTGCAAACGTCGTAAATCTTTGAAAGTGTTCTCCTTTATCACTGATATCCTATTGCTTTGTAAATGTCTATAAATAGTCAACAAATATCTTTAGGTATACTTAACTAGTTGTACCGGGAATGTAAATAAACAATATTTATCTAAGTTGTGTTATACTAGTAACATTTAACTTATGTATATAAATGTGGACACCCGGCTGTCTATATTGGTATTATTTTTAGCAGAGGCTTCACAACGAAAATACAAATTCGAACATAAGCAAATACTGGCCACCTTCAATAATTTGAAGATTATACCAGAGGTCGCACATGACAATTGAAAACGACTAAAACTATTTGAAGATGCAGGAATGATTGATGGACTGGTGGTTGATGCCAATTTTAGCTATGTCGTGGTGTAAATAAATATATATACTACATTTCTAAACTAGAAAATCCTTAAAAAATAATGCATGCTTCTGTAAAATAAAAGAAAAAATTAAAAGGATGAAACCATATATGTAGAATGTATGTATCTATCTATATTTTAGCATTCAAATCAATTTCTTCTACAAATTTCAAAATGGTGTCACCTGCGACATTCGTATACAAAAATAGATAAATTGTTGACGTTGTAGTATGTCTGTCGAGATTCAACAACATCTACGCAGTCGATTGAAATATGTTTCAGTGAATAAGATGAAATACATTCTGGTTGTTCCTCATTATTTAGTAAATAACTATGAGTAACTATGGAACGCCATAACTGCCTTATGTTCAGAATGTTTCATTATATGATGATACTTTGTCATTATGTGATGATACTTCTTCATTATGTGATGATACTTCGTCATTATGTGGTGATACTTTGTCATTATGTGATGATACTTCGTCATTATGTGGTGATACTTCTTCATTATGTGATGATACTTTGTCATTATGTGATGATACTTTGTTATTATGTGATGATAGAAATGGAATCATGGGAAATTGAAGAATTCGGCAGGAATACACACAAACACATAAAACCAAATAAAAAAAATAAACACAGATTCTACACGCACCTCCGTAACTCGTACTTGAGGGCTTTAAATATTTCTCCCTTCCACTGTATCTGTCCTCTGTGCTTGGAGCACCCTCCTTGACATTGGTGTAGTATCCTTAATAGTCAGACCCCCTATCCCTAAGTGTCTTATAGCGAAAAGAAGCAACAATATCTACAAAACCGGTATTCTATGCTTGTGGACTCCTAAATGGATCTTTTAGCATAGTGGCATGCCGAGCCTCAATCAGTCGGGACCATCGGGACCAACGGGGAAGACTGACTAACTATAGCTAGGACAACAATATATTCAATCAAGTCGAGCCGGATATCCAAATTTCAGCTGATTTATGGGGTTTGTGAGACATCGGGAATATATCACCGCACCATCGTGGGGAGGCGGTGGGGGGGGGGGGGGGGGGGGGGGGGTGAAACCCACAAACATCAAAATGATGGGTCTGTAGACATCTATATGACCTATGAAACAGTTTATTCAATACGGGTGCCTTCGAATTCCGATGTCCCCATGTCTAACCCACCCATCCAAGACTTTACGGGATGGGAAACGAGCGGTCGGTTTATAAAAATCAATAATTTTATAAGGGGACGACCATTTAATTTTGGGATTACAATATTTATTAATTTTCACTATAATCATCGTAAAATTATATTTATTTTTTACAGAGGCGAAATCAAATCAGTTATTAACATTTTTGTTGTATTTTTAAGTGTGGATCCGAGTAAATCTTGGGGAGTAAAATATTTTTCCTCCATTTTCGAGATCAAAATGTTTATTTTCAGCAAAGACCAAAACATTCATTTAAAAAAATGTCAAGCCCCACCCCCTCAAAATCAAATGTCGTCTCCTAATCCAAAATGTATCAAGTAAATAATTAAAAAAAGATTAACTCTGACCACTGAAAATTTAAAGTCCAAAACATGATCTGTGAGAGCGCGCACAAACACGTCCGACCAATGTTTTTCAATAATCTTGAACTTAATCGTCATGATCGTGTGAAACATGTGCATGTCATTGACAAAACTACCTTTACAAAAATAATTTATAATGGAAACATTAAATATTATTAAAATGCATTTCGTGTCACTGATGTTGGTCTGTATCATGAATGCTGAGTTTGTTTTAATTACAATAGCTAATTATCGTTCTGAATTATGTTCAAGCATTTCTGGTAATTGTCAATTCCATAATTTTCATTTGTATCATGACGGATTTCTTCGCTCAATATTTCTCTACATTCTTCACTGATCAGATTGCTCAAAGATTCAAGAATAGAACGACCGCCTTCCTCTGCATTGACGACATTAGCATATCCTTCAATTCCATAATCCTGTAAGTCAGTTTCTGACAGGGGTATGCCAACAGGATTTTGTAATTGTCCACATGTCCATAGATTAATAGGGGATGACTTAACTGTTCGAATTATATGACCTGACCATGCAGCTTGCCAAAACTCGAGTCGTCGATTTAATTCATCCATATATATGTAATGCAATGCGGCTAGGTGAACTAAGTTTAAAGGGTCAAGTATTCCTTCATCTTCCATATGATAAAACAAGTGGTAGAAATAACTCAAAACACCCTCAAACACGTCGCGCCACAGTCTTTCTATTCGTTGGTTGTGTGTACTACTACCAGTTATCATGCTGCCTTCACCTCTTTCAGTAAGCATAAAGTCTGCAATAGATACCTTTTCAATGCCTTTATCAGATCGGACTCTCAAGGGTAGTCCAAATTTGTTAACCCCTGAAAGAAAACACTCTAAAACGGTTTTTTGATGTGTTATTGTCACAGCATTTCAGAAATGTTACAAGTCGACTGAAACCATCTACACCTCCAACAATAATGAATCGCCAACGAACGAACTTATGGTTTGTATCGACATGCCAAAGATAGTTAGGCTCCATAACATTGTACACTCTTCGACGAAGTCTGCCCTTCTTCCTCTCGCTGACTCCATGCGAGTCTATACGGTGAATAGAATCCCTTAAACGCCATCTTTGAATCCGAATACCTTTTGTCACCAACATTTGTCTCAACATATTTTCTCCGCACAGAGGATAATTCCTTGCTATTTCCGATAACGTAATGTCAAGTTCCTCATCGCTAATGGATGAAAAATAACACTTGTTGAGACTGAATTGCGCCATTCTACGATACGCTGTGCGCTCTGACACAACTAGTATTTTAGCAATATCGGATATCTTAAATCCTTGATCAAGTAAATTTTGCAAAGTCGATTTTGGAATGTCAAATCTACTTTGTATTTTGGATTTATTGCTACCATGTTGTTTGTGAAATTCCTAATGTTTGCATGTCTTGTGCTGAAAGCAAACAGATTATGTCCGGAGTGATTTTCTCTCTCTCAAAATGTACATACAAATGAGAAAGACCAATCTTTTTGTAACACATCAGATATTCTAGCATCGACCATTTTATTATTTTTTCTAAAAGCATGCGCGAAAAAGGTATCATCACATAATGACAAAGTACCATCACATATACAAAGTATCATCACATAATGACAAAGTATCATCATATAATGAAACATTCTGAACATAAGGCAGTTATGGCGTTCCATAAGTAACGCTACCATGATCAGTACGACATCTAGTCATTGCTGGTCTCAGCTGTCCTGCCATCGTTTTAAAATCCAATTATTATGCCAATTCATAATAATAGCAATTAAATCAGTATATGGAATAGAACAAATGGTTAATGGGTTATCATATATATGCGTCGGATGTTCTCGGAATTCTTCTTAGTGTCAACCGTTGGGTAAAACATTACGAAATATTGGCATACGGAGTAAAACCAGAATAGCTTGAAGATATTAATGTGGTAATCAGAATCCGTAACTCACAGGACAGATGTTAGTGATGTAGGTGTTAGTGCAGGTTTACTCCAAGAAGGTAAAGATGACATAGATCTACCGATTTGTTATTTTCTAATAAGCTTGACACACATCAGAAAAAATATTCCACAATTGAAAAATAATTTCTTGTCTTATTGTTATCTTTTAAACATTTTGATGTATATGTAGGTTTTACATTTCATTCATTAGTAGTGTTTACTGATCATACTCTACTCACATTTATTAACAAAATGCAAAATACAAATCAAAGGTTAACGAGATTGGCATTAATGTTGCAAGAATATAATCTGAATATTAAACATATTTAAAGGCAAAGATAATGTGATAGCTAATGCTATGTCTAGAGTTTGATAAAATTGTTATCAATTTATATGTATTGTAAAAGGTTTGTATCCAATTTGTGTTGTTGACAAATATCATAAGTGCAAATATACTCTCCAAAAAACCAAACGCAACATGTGAAACAATATAATTTAATTCAAATGTTCAACATCATTTTAAATACAGAAATAAGCATTACATTACACTGAAATTTGGCACACTGGTTGTTCAGACTTTAAAGTGCCTTAAAATGTCAACATTTATCACATTAAAGTCAATAGCGTTCAGATGATGTCACTACAAAGTCAATATCTGTTGTGCCCACCATTAGCCTGTAACACAGCACGGACCCGTCCCAGCATAGACTCGATCAATCGACGAATACGGTCATGTGGAATTTTCCCCCATTCTTGCTCAAGTGCCTGCTGCAGTTCTTGCAGAGCTTGGGACGCTGGTTGACGACTGCGCAGGCCTTGATCCAAATCATCCTACAAATGTTCTATTGGGTACAAATCCGGTGATTTAGACGGCTAGGGAGCACTCCTACGTTCTGGTTGTCTAGAAAGTCAACAGTAGCACGAGGTGTGTGCGGCCGCGCGTTGTCGTGCTGACAAACTTCCCTATGGAGGTTCATTGCGGGCAGCATGTGTGGTGCCAAAACCTCATATCTGTATCGAGCGGCGCTAAGGTTTCCCGGGATGTACACCAGTTGAGTTTTTCGGGCATAGGAAATGTTATCCCACATCATCACACTTCCTCCGCCCAATTTGGCCACCTCAAGGACGCACTTCCTTGCGAACCTCTCATTCCGACGTCTGTAGACACGTGTACGGCCATCTCTTTGCTGAAGCATGGATTTGTTATTTATCGCTGAACCAGACTCGCCTCAGGTTTTGCAGGTCCCAGCCCCTTCCTCTGTTACACCATCGGACCCTTGTAAGTCGATTCCGACGTCTCAGTACTGCGCCACAGTAAGGACGTCTGCGCGTAAGACGTTTTCATGGAGACGGTTTCTGACTGTGCCGATATTCGTCGGAGACCTGGGACATTGGATGCTCTTTCTCTTGCTGTTACGGTTCGGATTCTCATGTGAAGTACCCGGATATAGCGATCTTGGGCTGCTGATGTGTCCGTGCTGTGTTACAGGCTAATGGTGGGCACAACATATATTGACTTTGAAGTGACGTCATTTGAACGCTATAGACTTAAATGAGATAAATGTTGACATTTTAATAAACGTTAAAGTCTTAACAACCAGTGTGCCAAATTTCAGTGCAATGTAATGCTTATTTCTGTATTTAAAATGGTGTTGAAAATTTGATGTAAATTATATTTTTTCACATGTTACGTTTCTTGTTTTGGAGAGCATAGGTTGTTATTTACATGTTTTTAATATTTGACCTTGAGTCTGGATATGTTCTAGATATTTATGTATATTGTTTATGTGAACAAAATAACAGGATCACACTATCGAAATTTCCAGAATTCATAAATATTCTATATAAGCTATAGCAACTTTTGGAGCAGCCAGTCTGAAATTTAGGATTGAAATAACAGCTGGAATATATAGTATTGTATTTGGATATATTTATTTACTGAAGTCACGTGACTTGAACATTGAACTATTAACAATTTCAACAGACACTACCTGGAAACTTTGTAGATTAGAACTAAAGGATATTTTAATTCAATATGAATTAATTTTCATAGGAAAGGATCTAACTAATATACCAGAAAGGAAAAGAACATTTACTCCAGGAATTTAACTTTGACCATAGGTATAAATTTTATATTTGTAATTGAATATTAAGTAATTGCTGGGTTTTTTTTTCATTAAAGAATATAAACTTAAATGATTATTGGTTGTATCTTTCTGTTAAAAGAATATTCTAGACAAAACATTACATAACAATATTGGATACCAAATTGTTACACAAAACCATGTAGAGAAAGGTATAGAGTAGGTTTTTCTTGCTGTTCAAGAAAGGAACTGTATATATATAACTGTCATTAAATATTTGTCTTCAGTCAAAGAGGGACTACAATCGTATTGTATCAGGGTCTATTCACATAGTAGATTCAATCAAATGGGGATACCGAAATACTGTAAATACCTTCTTTGATAATTTTAATTCTCCTTTTTATTCTAAAAAAAATCATCTGTCAAACAAAACAAAAAACTGACTGCAACAGTTTACAAACCATTCCTCTTGAAAATGTATAAACACGTTTAAAGAAGTCATTTACAATGCAGTTAGCTTTAAAATGGTAAGCAACGTTGCAAATTAAAAGTTTCCCGTCATGAATTAACTTATCCTCTTTTGTCAAGTACGAAAAAATCCAAAGGTGCTACACAGAAAATGGATCCATCACTACGTTGGAGTTTCTTATTCATATTTTTATCATATTTGTTGAGTTAGGAGCGCACGTTTTTCAGCAATTTCTTTTATGTCAAAAAAGAAACATTACCTATGACGTGCATTTGCATATCAGGGATATACTTTTGTGCAACTCATGCTAAATAATACTCTCAGAGATTGTAAGTTTGGTAGATTGTTGAAACTGTTGTTCTCTATCACTGGTATAGAATTGTACTGTCACTCTTTACAAATAGTCTTATGCTTATACTTTCTTAAATATGTGGCTTTCTGTTCTGTCTTAAGCAATACAAATGGCAAAATACTGCGTAATTTTGAGTTGTTACAATTAAACGTATTTATATTCTTGTTAAGAAAAATAAACCAGCCCTTATAACTAATGTAGATATCTACAAAAGTGGGCTTGAAAGCGAGTTCAATTAATTAATGTCTGTAATCTTTAACTGTACTTGTATGTTTGATTAGAATGTAAAAAAAGTTATTTAAATTTGTTGTGGAATTTCAATAGTTTGTGTAAATTGTTCTTCACCTAAATAAATTATACATATTAATATTGCAAGTTACAGAAAGGAATAAAATAAGAGGAATACTTACAACAAAATAAGGTTCGTCAAGTTGTTGAACGTGTCTGATTTGATTGATGTGATTTTATTGGCATACAAAAAACAGCAATAAAAACAATACACAAATATATATTCAAGATAAGTTTAAATCTTTGATACTGTGTGTAGTTGTATTTCAACGTAATACATTGAATAAAATAAAATAAGTATGTAATAAGTCTTCGAACATTCCTGATTTCATCGATGTAATAAAAAAAACACAAAGAACCATACCACTAGAGCAGCACAATGTATATAATCGGAAATCGTAGAAATGGGGGAAAAATCTTTAGACCTAATACATAAGTACATGAACTCTCAATTAATTGTTGATCTTGTTAAAGTGACTGCAAAACCACAAACACACTTTCGAAAAAATTTGTCGTCCAGCATCATAAGACAACTCTCAGGTAAAAATACGTAAAGTCTGTATTTCTATATAATATTTATATATTAGTGAATTTCGTTCTCGTCCCGAATATGAATTAAATATTTATCACGGGAACGTTAAGTTACAAAACAACAATCAATCAATCAATCAATATTGGATAAAGTTTGATTGTTATTACTAATTTTCCAATTCAATGTAATCTGAAGAAAAAAAATTAGTGAAAATAAGCATCTTTTATTTTGATAATTAAAGTTCAACTATATATATATAACTTTTAATTTATACTTGAAATAATGTGGTTATACATCAATACAAATCATTCTAAATGATGCTCACATATAATCTAAGTTTGGTAGATTGTGGAAAGCGTTGTCCTCTATCACTGATATGTCATTGTGAGCTAATCGCCTATAAATAGTCAACAAATGTCTTTAATTTATACTTTATTAAACATGTGGCTTTCCGTTGTGTCTTAAACAATACATACAGCAAAATATTGCGTAATGTTGAGTTGTTACAATTAAACGTATTTCTATGAAAGTGTTCTCCTCTATCACTGGTACATTTTGAAGGGGGCCCGGGTGGTTCAATGAGGTCGCTGGATCTAACAACTCATACAAGCCTATCAGCAATACGGCGTGGGTTCGCACCCGGCTTTGTAAATTACAAAAAATGGTGAACTCGATTCGCAGCCGCAAGTGATAAAGTTTACCAGTTGCTTGTCCATGGTCCGTGGTTCTCTACTCGTACTCCGGCTTCCTCCACCACTACAACTGGTCGCCATGATATAGCTGACATATTGTTGAAAGTGGCGTTAAAACACAAACAAAAAATAAGAAAAAATCATTAAGTCATGTATCACTGGTATGTCATTGTACTGTAGCTCTCTATAAATAGTTAACAAATGTCTGTATTCAATTATTGGCCTACTAATATGTCCTATACAATATATATATGATACTCGAGATAATACTAAATGAAGCAACAACCTTAAAATTTATAAGGAATTGTTGTTTAATTATTTGTGATTTGTTTGCCTTCTTGTCGTAGACAAACCCAGGTGAACAATCCGTTCATTGATATGTTCTACTTTCATCTAGAACTATATTACCACTATATCACTACAATTTAATGAATTAATTATAACAAGTATTAATAAAATATAAATATAGTCATACATTTTGTACAAATGATATTAAATGATAAATCACAGCTGGAATAAACGTGGTAGATTTTTGAAAGTGTTCTCCTTTATCACTGATATCTTATTGTTCTGTAAATGCTTATCAATAGTCAACATATGTCTTTAGGTTTACTTAACTAGTTGTATTGGGAATGTAAATAAACAAAGTGTATTTAAGTTTTGTTATAACATTTAACTTATGTATATAAATGCAGACACCCGGCTTTCTATATTGGTATTATTTTTAGCAGAGGCTTCACAACGACAATAAAAATTAAAACCTAAGTAAATACTGACCGGCTTCAATAATTTGAAGATTATGTCAGAGGTCGCACATGACAATTGAAAAAGACTAAAAACTATTTGAAGACGCGGGGATTATTGATTTACTGGTGCTTAATGTCAATTTCAAAATGGTGCCATCTAGCTGCGACATTCGTAAGCAAAATCAGATAAATTGTTGACGATGTAGTATGTCTGTCGAGATTCAACAACATATACGCAGACGTATGTTTAAAATATGTTTCATTGAATAATTGGAATGAGGTGTAATGCATTCCGGGCAATCCTCAGTATTTAGTAAATAATTATGAGTAACACCACCATGACCAGTACAACATCTAGTCAAGACTTATTGACCGTAATAACAAAGAATTTTGCCAACGAAGGAATGGATTACGAGCAATTTTTGTTAATTTGATGGTCTCAGCTGTCCTGCCATCGTTTTAAAATCCAATTCATAATAATATCCCTTAAATCAGTATATGGAATAGAACAATTGGTTTATGGGTTATCAGATGCGTCCGATGTTCTCATTATTCTTCTTAATGTCAGCCATTGGGTAAAAAAAATACTAAATATTGAGATACGAAGTAAAACCAGAAGAGTTTGAAGATATGTTCCGGTCCTTTCCTCATTTATGACATATCACCGGACTTGTAACAAGAATAACGTGACAGGCGCATATAGCGGAGCAGGAACTGGATTCACCCCAGATCTTTAGTTTTATGTGTATTGTTTTGTAATTCGTAGTGTGTCTCTTTGTCTCTTTTGTTTTTGCTAGTGTCTGTCCTTTGATTTGCGGCTTGTGGTATCTTCACTTTTCATACATGCACAATAATACATATTACAAATACATCATAATCATTTTGTAGTCACAGACTTACAAGTCATTGGTGTTATTGGGCAAATCTGTTGGAATACTATCCAGTCCCCTACTGGTGCAGTTAACATGAACTCCATTTGAAGTGTTAGTACAACCACAGACACTAGGACATGATGATGCAACACCGACAACTAGAATCACAGCAACTATTGCTATTATAAGACACTGCATTTTGTGTCGTCTGTCTACAGATACAAAATGTATTACTCAATAGTTATTGTTCAATGTTGTCATATAAATAAAAGTTAGGAATAAAATGAAAAATAAAACATCGCACTGAAGAAATATATTATGTGATTGTTGCTTGATGGCAAAATTGCAAAAGCGTTTCGAATAAATGTTTGAAAACGAACAAGATGATCTAATGCGCCTCTACCTTGTCAGAATCCACACTATATATTGGACAATATTCCATTGGATTCGAGAAGCCATTGGCGAGCATTTATCATCCTTTCCATGGTTTTACAGACACAACTAGTTAGTGCAATAGGCAGATACTTTGATGGTTCAGAATGGTTTTTACCAGGCTTTGGAATAGGAATGACATTAGCTAATTTCCAAATTGATAGCATGTCGCCTGCTTCCCAAATACCATTCACTACATCTAAAACAGCTTGGAGTGAAGCTTTTGGAATGTGTTTGAGAAGCTGGTAGCGGATATCCGCGAGGCCACATACAGTATCATGTGCCTCATCCAGATATTTTCCCAATTCTTACAACGACAACGGGCAATTGTATTACTCCAAATTCTTTTGATATAAAATTCAATTTAGTTTTTTTTTTTTACATTTGAAATTTTTGAATTTAGGTGGTAATTTTCTGTAGACGAGTTTTTTTAAATGGTTTGGCCTAATTTATTTGCGATATCCTGTTCAGATGTTAAAATGTCTAGGTTTTTTTTTCATTTTTCCATGTCCCTGAGGATGACTTCTGCATTGTTGACTTTAGGGAGATTTTCTGTTGACATTTATTGTTGAGTTGTCTTGAACAGGTAGACGAAAGTGAAGCTTTAACTGTATTTGAAGTGGTGGTTGTTAGTGAAGAACTTGATGTTTTGTATGATGGGGAAATAATTTTGTCTTTTGGTTTACCAGTCAGTCGAGTTAGGTTTTCCGTGCCTTAAATCCAGGTCAACATTGTTTGAGCTTCAACTGAATTAAAAACAGAATTACCAACACCGGTATATCATTTTTGCAAAGATAACGTTAACATTAATACACAAATGAGTGGGGAAGAAAACATTGAGGAATCAGATCATTCTAAAGATGAGGAGGATGATACATACATATATATATATATATATATATATATATATATAACTCCTACAGCAGAGAAAACACCAGATATACAGGAAGTGAACACCGTTAATAAATGTAGTAAACAATCAGGTGCAACAGCGAGTGAATCAACTCCTAAAGTAACATAAGTAGAAAATAATCAAACTCAGAAAGACGAATCCTAAAATCCATGGAAGCCTTCATGAAAGTGACAAGAATAGTATTTAACAACATTGCCCGTAGCATGTTAACACTTCCTGACAAACTTTATGATCAATAAAGAATAAAAATAAAGGCTCATAAAAAGACCACATGCAATGTTTGGATGAGGTTTATGGAGTTTAATGGCACTTTCAGGAATATTTCAGTTATATCATGGCGGTCAGTTTTAATTTGAGGAAGAAACCAGAGTATCCGAAGAAAAACACCGACCTGTCCCAAGTCACTGACAAACTTTATCACATAATATTGTACTTATCGAGTACACCCGGCCTGATAGGTACTGATTGCACATGTAGTTGTAACTCCAACTACCATACGACCACTTCCACAACGGCCGCTCCCAAGTACAAGGAAACACAAAAGTTAAATAGTATAATATTATTTAAAAACAATATTAATATAGGTATTTTATAGATAGGTAAAAACAAAGATTTATATAGACTATATAAATCCTTGATAAAACAAATTGAAAATACTCTGAAAATGAACAAGCTCAAATATATATTTAAATTGTTGATGTGGTATTCAAACATTATGTCAATTGTTTCTTAAATATAGTTAGGTGCGGAGTTGTAGCTCTTATTGTTGTTTTATTATTTTTTTTAATAATATACAGCTATCGAATTCACGGATTACACTAATGTCCTGAAAATTAACCTGAAATGTCCTGAAAATATCCTGAAAAGTTTGGAAATGTTATAGATATTAGCAAAAATTTAAAGAATATTGAAAAAAAATGTTTATTTTTCTAAATATAATTAATTTGCCCTGGATCGACTGGAAATGCATGTTGGAAATGGGCAAGTTGAAAAAGAAAACAGACTTACCTGAAGAAGTTTTGAAAAAATATATCCCAATAAAAATGCAACTTAAAAGATAGCTAGAGAACATGCAAATCAGTAGAACAGAAGAATATGAATGTTAATGGCTTGTTGAGTACTGTTAACTGATAGATAGTAATCAGTATGTTTTGATAGTAACATTTTGACTTACAGATTAAATACCGGTAATTAAACTCGTTATTCAATGGATCAAGTTTATTCTGATGGCTTCCATAAATCATCGTGAACACTTTTTTGGAATATGAACAGTTATCACTTACTGTTATAAAATAAATGTGAATTTCACTTTAGTTCATTATTACAGAAAGTCATCATAGTGCTACATATAATTCAGACCGACCGTATCCTTAGTGGTACTTATGTTATATGATATCTATTTTAGTGCTAATTGTCTTGTGTATAAAGTACCTTTTCATCTTAAGATCTTAGTGCTAAATTTATTACTGTATATTTGTAAATATTCATCTGGTGTAGGTTTTTCTTCAACAGTACACATTTGGTTGCAGGCTTAAACTGTGAATACAAGCTCATGTTTTTAGTCACTTTTAGTCGAGTGATCCAACTTGTGCTACAGGGACTTACCTGGAAGGAATGTCTAGGCTATTTGGACGATGTGGTGGTACTGGGAAGAAATGTTGAAGATCAAAATAGAAAACCTGCGAATAATGTTTCTTAGGTTCCAGAAATACAACCTGAAACTGAAACCTAGTAAGTGTCAATTGATGCAGAATGAAGTCAAGTTCCTAGGAAACATTGTTAGCAGAAATGGACTTTCTGTGAACTCAGACAGTATAGATGCAGTGAAGAAGTGGCCAAGACCACAAAATGAGAAGGAATTTGAATCATTTATTGGTTTCACCAACTACCATCGTGACCATATTAAGAGGTTATCAGAATTAGCTGAACCATTATACCGGTTGACAGGCACAAAGAATGAATTTGGGCCGAGTGAAAACCAAGAAAGTGTTTTCCAGTCTTTAGAAGAAGCTTTAGTGCATGATGTGGTGCGTAATTATCCATGAACACATGACGTGTTTGCCTTAGACACAGATGCTTCACAAAATACGATAGGAGCTGAGTTAAGCCAGATCCAGGACGGTGTCGAGAGAACCATAGGTTATGCAAGTAAAGTATTAGCGTCTACACAAAGGAAATACTGTACTACCAGGAAAGCACTTTTGGCAATTGTATGCTTTACTAGGCATTATCGGTATTATCTTTTAGGGCCTCAATTTGTAATCAGGACAGACCATAACAGTTTGATATGGCTTTTGAATTTCAAAAACATCGAAGGCCAACTAACCAGATGGATTGAAGAGTTGGCACAATACAACATGATTATCCAACATAGATCAGGTAAGAAACACGTTAACGCAGACGGCCTGTCCCGTATTCCTGATGAGCCTGAAACCTACAAAGATTACCTTGTGTAGGATACAAATTTTGCTTACGGGCTAGGCAACAATGGGAATCATTTGAGAAAGATGTCGATTTTGTTGTTCCACTTACAATCAGAAGAATAACAGATGAAGAAATCAACAGTGGAGAATGGGTACCAGCTTATACTTCAAAAGATTTACAGGAAAAACAACTGAAACACCCAGATATCATTACCCTTCTCAACTGGGTAAGAACTTCTCATGAGCCTAGCAAAGCAGAGTTACAACTAGGCAGTAAAGCAGTGAGGCATTTTTGGAAAATGGAATGCCAACTTATTCTTAAGAATGATATACTATTCTATAGGTGGGAAGATCCGATTTGTCCAAGGTTATTATTCATAGCACCAATACAGATGCAAGAAAAGTGCATGCACGATTGTCATGATTCTAGGGCTGCAGGCCACTTAGGACAATATAAGACTCTCGAAAAGTTACGAAAATCTGTTATATGGTACAACATCACACGAGATAGCAAGTTGCATGTGAAAACTTGTGCTGTGTGCAATAAACAGAAGAAACCAACTAGGAGAGCCAAAGCAAAACTTGAACAATATCATGCTGGTTTTCCAATGGAAATGATCCACATTGATATTTAAGGTCCATTGCCGGTTTCGAAAAAAGTCAACAAGTACTTATTGATGATTGTTGACCAATTTCCAAATGGCTGGAATGTTTTCCGATTGCAAACCAGACAGCTGAAGTTGTTTCCAAAGTATTGGTAGATAACGTCTTCTCCAGATAGGATGCCCAATAGAATTACATACCGACCAAGGGAAGAACATGGATGGTAACCATGTCAGACAACTTTGTGACTTGTTACAGATAGCCAAGACAAGAACTACACCTTACCATCCCACGTCTAATGGACAGGTTGAGCGGTATAATAGGACGATCTTACAAACTATTAGGTGTTTCCAAAGGAGTAAACAACAGGATTGGGACTTATGGTTACAACAACTTGTTGGAGCAATCAAAGCAACACCTAATATACAAACAGGATTTTCACCGAATATGATGATGCTTGGGAGAGCAGTTTTCCAACCACTTGATGTCACCCTTGGCACACTAAAGATTGATCCACCAAAGAAAGAAGTGTCGCAGTACATAAAGGAATTAGTGGACAACCTTAGGAATATTCACGATACAGCCAGAGAGAATCTTAAAGCTAAACAAGAACGCCAAAAGGGTTTGTATGATTTAAAAAAATACCAAACCTTACACACTGTCGGAGATGTAGCGTACAAACGAAATCAAGCTACACAGGTAGGACAATGAACGAAGCTTCAATCGCCATGGAAAGGTCCTTATCTCATAACAGCAGTTAAACCACAAGTGCTATATCGCATAAAAGACAGAAAATCCGAGTCCTGGATACATCATGACAGATTAAAGCTTTGCGAAGACAGAGAACTTCCTAGCTGGTTAAAGCGTCAACGGAATGAGCTGATGAGTGAAACTGTGGAGAATGAAGAGTTTAATTTTACAGGACTATTTGAAGAAGATGATGGCGCTATGAGTGCGTCAGTTCGTCCGATGTCTCATACAGGCAGTGATCAAGATAATACTTGTGCGTCAGATTTTCTGCTGGGGCAAACAGACACTGGTCAAGGTTCCGCGAGTGCCCCAGATCTTCTGGTGTCTCGAGGTGCCGTTGACAGCAATGAATTACCAGAGAAATTAAACATCATTGATAGGAAGATCATCAAAGATTTAAACGAATTACAGGAGAAAACCATTAACTTGAATGAGACATGTCTTTATAGTGTAAACGATAACCATGCAGAAGAAGCTGGACGGTCGTTGCTTCAGTCTCGAGAGCAAAGACGAGCGAGAAGAAGACCGACATATCTCGATGAGTTTGTGGAATAAAGTACAAATTGTTCAATATATGTATATAAGTTTTTATTCATGTATTTGTATTCTATTAGTACTGTTTCTTACATATTTTGTGCATTCTTATAGTTCAATAATACCGTGTGAAGTTCTGCTTCAATTTTTTGTACATTTATTTAATCAATGTTTGAGTGTTAACATTTTTATCTGTGTATATATTATATAGAATGGAGGAAGAAATGTTTGTTCCAGAATATGAACCCGACGAAGATGAGCCCCCGAAGACTGATTTGAATTATATTCGAGGTAGAACAAATAGACAAAACAAAACAAGAAGGTGTCCATCGTGTCCTGTACGATTTACCAATGTGAGAAGGCACGTTTTACGGAATCATCTACCTTGGTATATTTCTCCGGCGACAGCTTGTTGGGAATGTAGGTTACAATATAGTCAGAACTCCTTGTGAGACACACACCTGAAGGAGTTCCACAACTCTTCTGCAGAGGGAAGGAAATTTGATTCTAGCAGACATTAAATTTGGGTTGAACTGGTAAATGGCTTACTAGAGGCTTTACGTGCGGAATATAAATGCTCATCCATCCTGGGCTTATGTAGATTTGCTGAGGAACAGATCAAATTTGAGAAGAACTATAAGCCAGTAATTCAAGAACATTATTTGCTTTGGTTATGTGTCTTCAACCAACTTAACCATTATACAGCCGACAGTCCCATTATTACAATGAACACGCCTTTTAATGTGTACACACTACTACAATGGAAGATACTGTCCCAACTGATTTCCCTGTCAGAAAACAAAGAAAGCCTGGTATCCTTTGAGCAACCAAAATCTCTTCAGTCTTATACATTTGTACCTCCCTATATCAGTCTTGTAGATTCCCACTGCCATCTGAATATGCTACGTAAAAGATCTGGAGATGATACATTACCACCTTATCAATGGAGAATGGGATGAATAGATTATAGCATATCCCATTTGATTGTCAACTATTGTTATCCGAGGAAATGGCCTTCTAGCAAAATAAGATCAAGAATTAGAGATGATTCTAGAATCAGATTTACTTATGGAATCCATCCAAGAATAGTGACGTTGGAAAGAACATCAACTCTTAATAATTGGATAGAAGATTTTGACCATAAATTAAATACAACAAAGATAGTTGCGGTAGGAGAATGTGGACTCGACAGCATCGACCTTAAAACCGACATCAATAAACAGCTAGACTACTTCGAAAAACAGATTGTTCTGACTGTAAGGAAAACCTCCCCTTGTTGATCCACGGTAGAGGTGACAAACGTTTGGACGAGCTATGTTTGAACAGCCTGACTCGTATCCTACCAGGAGACTTCAAACTACACAGACACTGCTTCAATGGAAAACGGATACATATAATAAATGGAAATTTAGAGTGTCTCCGTTTATTCTACTAGAAGAGACATATCCTGACCTTAGATCTTCTTCTTTGTCATATGCAACTGGAATATTTACCCTGGAAACGGACGCTCCTTACTTACACACACCTGCAGAAAAGCTTGGTTCACCAATGTTACTTCAAGATATAGCCACAAAGAATACAATTGTTTTCTCGTGTAGTTTCGACGACGTGGTCGAAACTACTACGAGGAATGCATTGCAGCTATATAATATCGAGTAATTAATATGTAGATAAACCTGTTGTATATACTTACCTGCCATGTGCATATATTTTTGTTTGAAGAATGGTGAATGTGTTTTTTATTGACCATGAACATAACAGTATTTGGACAGTTGATTTTGATTACTAGTATAAGGACACTTAAGGTTACTGATGTATCCAGACACTATTGAACACTAATAGTAATAACTTTCATATTTTACTACTGGGACATGTATGCCAATTCTATAAAGGAGGGAGGAATGTAATGCACAAACCAATATATTCGGAACACCTCTAATTGGAATACCGGAAGTGACAAGACAAATATATTTAAATATCAGTCCTCCACCATAATTCGAACTGTCAAGACGTACGTTGTACAACTGCCACCCTTGACGACAGTTCACCTGTTATCAAAGACCTAGAATATATTATCCAGGTATTATACATTATTTATTACAAAATCACACTGGGCTACATCGCTACAGGATAAAAAAAACGGTACAGTTTATGTTGTAGACAGTTACAGTAAAACTTTCACACTTACACCATCTTTGGAGATTCAGCTGTCTGCTATTTATGAACAGGGGAAAATTAACTTGCTTATTAAACTACCTGAGGTCCAGCAACAGACACATGGTTATGGTTGTGGGATTTATGCTTTGGCAAACTTGGTTGAGTTTTGCTACAGTGGTACATACAACACACAACAACACACACATTACATTGAGAGGTATATGAGATCACATCTAATTGCATGTCTTGAGAAGGGCCATTTCTCTCCATTTCCACAATCTACATCATCAAACACTGAGGTTTCCAAAGTATATACAAGGAAAATTGAATCTAGTTGTTATTGTGGTAAACCTGATGTGTTCCAGAATATGGTTGGATGTGAGGCAAAACGAGGTAGAATTAAGTGCAGTACATGGGTACACCATAGTTGTTTAGGGGTTTCAAGGGATTGGTTTTGTGATGAACATCGTGACTGTTTATTCTGCTCCATGTATTGTTATTTCAATTGTATCATTTTGAAATAAATGACATGTTGATGTTTAGAACATTTAATTTTCTGTTTTAAATTTTTACATGTGAAATATAAGTAAAAAATGTGTATTATGTTTTTACATGCTTTTATGTGTTTGTGCATTGTTTTTTTATGACTGTAATACTTATAAATGTATTAAGTTTATTTATCTATGTAGTTGTAAACATTCATTAAAAATAAAAACTGCCCAGCCCACCTGTTACTGTGTCTAGCCAAGCCAGTATAATTAAGGTAAAATCAAAGAGACCAATAAACCATTAAACAAACACGTGAATATGTGTTGACAGTAATTAATAGCCAATTAAGAGGGGTATGGTTTTGCATAACCATTGGTCTGTAGCTTTTAAAATCCTTCATAAGTCCACTTTTTCCTTCCGTCATTTTTAGGCCTTTATCAATATATATTCATTTAATATCTGTTGAAATCTAAAACGGAATAATTTAAAAAGTCTGCAATATTTGGAGTCAATCCACTTGATAATAACGAAGAAATTAGCATTTCATAACTTTTCAATTCAATTTCAGGTTGAATTATTATAGGATTAAACGCATTTTTTCCGGAGTTTCTTGATGCATAGCCTGAACCAATTCACTCACAAACAAATAAAAGTCCGAAGGAGATAAAGGGAGATAAACATGGAGACAGTGAACGAAAGGCAAGTAAGTAAAATGTTTATTCCTGGTTTACGATGTTAAATGTGAATGTATTGATTAACAGAGTTCGGTTGTATGTAAAAGTGGATTATTTTGTAATAGGTTCCCTCGTGTTCCACTTTAAGTCCTATTTTTAACGGTGAATTTACTATTGTTGACATATTGACGGATGTCGTCAGCAGACGATGACTCATCATAATGTGCTTTTATAACAAAGCCGTGTTTATAATAGTTTAATTATGATAAGACTTGATTAGGATTTATTTAATTTTAACTTCATTTATTTCAAAAAATTTTAGATAAACAATAATAGAAAATCGCTAACCATGAAGAATTTTCTGACAATAGTCAGTGTTTATGTAGGTGCCTTTTTTTTAGTTCAGCGCGCATGTGTGGCCTATATTTGATTGTTATTCAAATATGCCTTTATTTGTTTACCGAATACGGGAACTCATATTAGAATCGGAAGTATTCTCTACATTGTTGAAGAAAGTTCTCCGAAAACAGGATAATAAGCATTTAATTCAAAATCCATTTTTCTTTCTGATACTACAATATCCAGCTTCTATTATATAGTATCAAATATTTCACGTAGATTTCTTTGTAAAATAAAAATGCAATATTTGTCGATATTTCTTCTTGCATGTCTTCCTTTATAAATATATATTTAGAATAGAGGATTTCCGAATGAATTAAAATATATTGCATCTTGACCGATATTGTATTCCATTCTTCCTCCTTAAAGATTGATACGCACTAGAGAGGTTCCGAGTAAAACGATAATTGCACGCAAGCAGACGATAGATAAACAAGATGATTGAATTATATTGAATAAATGTTGCAAAAAATATGGAGAAATGTAATTGTCACAGAAAGAAATAGTTGGTACTATATTATAGAAGGGTTATTGCACTCATAATGAGGAATATTGTCCCTCTCAGTATATCATATTGCACTCGCAAGCTCGTGCAATATTCCTCAATATAAGTACAATAATATAATAGTACAGATATTATTTTGTAAGGTAATTGGCTTCTAACGTCACTATCAACAACATTTCAGTTATATTTGTGGAAGAATTAGAGTACACACGACATAACACACGTCACTGACAAACGTAAACGTAAACTTGTATCGAGTAGACCTCCACACGAGCGATAACTTCAGCAATGATAGGTATTAATTGCATAGGAAGGTATTTTTTTAATTACAATCGCGACTACATGGCGGTCCCCAGGTTTCATGAATAAGTTTAAAAAAACAATAAGAAACCTTTGAAGTTGTCAAAGTAGTAATCAGAAGCAGTAATTTGAAGAACAGACAAACCAATGACCTAAATAAAAGGGACAAATGGACAGCAAAATATGTACAATGTACTACACAGAAAAACAATGACGAACGAGGATACGATTATAGGTCACCTTAAAGTTAAATTTTGCAAAAGTTACATTTGTGAAGGCTTTCATGTCATACGTCAGACTACAAAACATCTACTTATTAGGGATATGTTCATCAGAGATCTGTTTGGAGTCTTAAAAGTGTATGCCTGGGGTATGAGAGACAACCCTATTTTCAGTGTCTTCTCAAATATATGGTCATCTGTGAGTTTGAAAATCCACTCAATTCCAAGCTTCTTGGCAGTACAGCTTGTTTACATTGGATATGGACAGTTTAAAAAATGACTCCTTTCCCTTTTACTTTTCCATAGCTGTGCTCTTTATTTTTTTAATATCTTGTTGCTGCTAATAACAGTGTGTTATTATTATATGCTTGTACCCACAACATGTCATTGTAATATCTGTTGTCAAAAATACCCGGTGTATAACACCTTTTGTGTGACAAACTTTTTTCCATTGAATTTCAAGGTGTTGTCAAATAAAAAATATTAAATATATACACCAGAATCCTAGATATTATGAAACTATAGTGCAATTGCTTTATTTGTCCGGAAATCACTTACTACTGGTGATGATTTATGAAAGTAAAATGGTCACATTGATGAACTTACTATTAAAATATATTGGGATGAAAAATATCAATATATTGAAGAGAAAGTGTCATCTTGGAATAAATGTAGTGTTTTTAGAAGTGAAACTGTATGATGTATGTTTCATGAAAAACATGTTCATTGCCCCATGAACATGTTTGTACCGTTTTGACCCTCACATAAATATTAGGTGACCCGAAAATGTCAGGAAGGGAAACAAGATATGTTTACATTGTGGTCATTTTATACATTGTTATATTTTGTTACATTCTGTATTATTTTTTGACAGTCATGACTATTAACTACAGAACATGAAAATAAATCAACTTTATTTATTGCTTTTGCTTGTTTTATTTTAATATCATTCCACTGTTGGGTAACTAAGAAAAAATCTAGGACAGGATAGAGTGGAAAATAAAAAGTCAGGTCAGAAATTACAACTAAAAAAAAATCCAGGACAACATATTTGATCCTAGTCCCCCCCCCC
>MJUT01064017.1:40136-52116 GCA_002080005.1 Gigantidas platifrons
GAAATGTAATTGTCACAGACTGAAATATTTGGTACTACATTTTTTTTATATATTATATAAGGATTATTGCACTAATATTGGGGAATATTGTGCCTCTCAGTATATCATTTTGCACTCGCAAGCTCGTGCTATATGATATACTGCTCGGGACAATATTCCTTAATATAAGTACAATAACATAATAGTACAAATATTATTTTGTAAGATAATTGGTTTCTAGCGTCACTATCAACAACATTTCAGTTATATTTGTGGAAGAATTAGAGTACACAAGACATAGCACACGTCACTGACAAATATTATCACGTAAAAGTGTATCGAGTAGATCTCTACACGAGCGATAATCGATATCGCAACTTCATCAATGATAGGCATTGATTGCATAGGAAAGTATTTTTTAATTACAATCGCGATTACATGGCGGTCCTCAGGTTTCATGAATAAGTTTCAAAAAACAATAAGAAACCTTTGAAGTTGTCAAAGTGGTAATCAGAAACCTTTGAAGTTGTCAAAGTAGTAATCAGAAGCCGTAATTTGAAGAACAGACAAACCAATGACCTAAAAAAAGGGACAAATGGACAGCACAATATGCACAATGCACTACACAGAAAAATAACGACGAACGAGGATACGATTATAGGTCACCTTAAAGTTAAATTTTGCAAAGGTTATATTTGTGAAGGCTTTCATGTCATACGTCAGACTACAAAACATCTACTTATTACGGATATGTTCATCAGAGATCTGTTTGGAGTCTTAAAGGTGTATGCTTTGGGTATGGGAGACAACCGTATTTTCAGTGTCTTCTCAAATATACGGTCATCTGTGCGTTTGAAAATCCCCTCAATTCCAAGCTTCTTGGCAGCACAGCTTGTTTACATTGGATATGGACAGTTTAAAAAATGACTCCTTTTCCTTTTACTTTTCCATAACTGTGCTCTTTGCTTTTTTATATCTTGTTGCTGCTAATAACAGTGTGTTATTATTATATGCTTCTACCCACAAAATGTCATTGTAATATCTGTTTCCAGGAAAATTGCCATCGAAATATGTTGTCAAAAATACCAGGAGTATCACACATTTTGTGTGACAAACTTTTGTCCATTGAATTTCAAGGTTTTGTCAAATAAAAAATATTAAATATATACACCGGAATCCTAGATATTATGAAACTATAGTGCAATTGCTTTATTTGTCAGGAAATCACTTACTCCTGGTGATGATTTATGAAAGTAAAATGGTCACATTGATAAACATACTATTAAAATATATTGGTATTAAAAATATTAATATATTGAACAGAAATTGTCATTTTGGAATAAATGTAGTGTTTTTAGAAGTGAAACTGTATGATGTATGTTTCATGAAAAACATGTTCTTTGCCCCATGAACATGTTTGCACCGTTTTGACCTTCACATAATTATTAGGTGACCCAAAAATGTCAGGAGGGTAAACAAGATGTGTTTACATTGTGGTCATGTTATACCTTGTTACATTTTGTTACATTCTGTATTACTTTTTGACAGTCATGACTATTAACTACAGAACATGAAAATAAATCAACTTTATTTTTTGCTTTGGCTTGTTTTATTTTAATATCATTCCACTGTTGGGTAACTAAGAAAAAATCTAGGACAGGATAGAGTGGAAAATTAAAAGTCAGGTCGTAAATTACAACTAAAACAAATCCTGGACAACATATTTGATCCCCCCCCCATCAAAATCAAATGGATGCTCCCTAAGACAAGTTTAAATATACCACAAGACTCAGTACATCTACGAAGAATAGAAAATGATATGGCCAAAAGATAAAGGACAAATGGACGGATAATAATCAACAAAACACTGCACAGAAAACTAAAGATTGAACACCACGAACACCATTAAAATAGGAAATAAACTCTGATCATGAAAATTGTCAGTGTACTCCAGATCGGTATTAAATATGAGAGGGTTCACGATTGTTTGTTTTTTCCCATTTAGAAATTCAAACTTTTATAATATTCTTCGGCTTTGTTGCAAGAGGGGAGTATAATAGTCATAGCTTGAATAAATTCATAAAACATATAATAATATATAATGACCAAGTTAATAATTGTATTCTAAATGTTACCATTAAAAAAAGCTTCAATGGTGCATGGCAACCTTTCTCAAAATTAGAAATGACAATTTTCGAGAATTTGTCTATTGTGATTATCCAACGTATCGCATTACGTATCAAGGGAACATAACTCTATGTGTAAATACAAGACATAATAATTAAATGATATCATGAAAATAATGCTCACTCCAAAACGTCATTGTATCTAGTTAAACTTCATTGCCACTGATCAGGTCTGTTTTCGTCAGGAATACCTAAGGTATATATACGATTGATAATATAACCTGACGTCCTTGCTATTCAAGTTCCATACAAATAACAAAACAAAACAAAACAAAATAAAGGCATTTAAATATTCATTCATTCATTGTTTATAACATTTTATAAAGAATCACATACACGGATGGCTTAATAAAGCAATGTAAACGTGATAAGTTATTTTGAATTGAAGTCACCCGTCATTACATTGATCTAACTGTCACGTTTTCATATTAAGCTGGCCTATATTGTTGTCAGTGAGTTTCTTCTCTTAATTTGATTATACAAATCTACATTGTGGATATTTGTTAATTTTGATAACATTTCTAATATATCATATGTTATTCAGCTGTAGGAACAATGAAATAAAACACTACTAAACTATTGTTATAGGCTTTATTTATAGTTTTTACATGATGCCAGTGGAAGGTTCGGAGGCACTAATAATAATAAGGTTGGCCTGTGCTTAGGGTATACATTGGCTTTAATCCGGTCCTTGTTTCGTACAATATGATTTTAGCCTGAAGAGTCGTCATTCATATTGCACTAAGAGGGAAGGTTTGTGCCCATAACCCTGATTTAATCCCGTCTCTTTTTATTGGGCTTTTAAAATGTTCCGGCAGCTTGGTAGTTTTGTTGTTGCTAATTTTAATACAAATTCAGAGATATATCCTGTTCAAGTTTGAAAGAAAGCAGTCTTGCCAAACTTGTCTGTAATGCCATTCAGTAGAGCTATATAATGCTTTCTTGTATAATGATCATCACATGTGACACATCGATATATAAAACAACTGATTTTCATTGTATGAAAAGGTATTTTTATTTTGGAAAATGTTAAAGGTTATATATTTTGATGACATTGAATCTTTGTACCGGTAATCCGAAAATTAAATAAATATTTCACCTATTGTGTAATACATTAAACATATAAACATACATAAAAGAGGTTTAAAGTTATTATTTCGCTTCAGTTAGTCTGGGTGTCATTGTACTTCATTGCACTTTGACAACATGAATGTATACAAATTATTTTGTTTACCAATCTAAGGATGAGTGAGAGTGACGAATATGTGAAGCATTCCATAAATGTAAAATATAAAGGAGAAAACATCATGAAATTGTTATTAAAAATATTTGTCACATAATTTATGACTCGTGATCTTATTTTAACAATTAAACCAATATAATATCATCACTTAGCGCACACAAACATATAGAAATGGCAGATTCATCACACCATACGAACGTAGAGTTCTCCAGACATAGGAGGGAACGAACTAATGCATTTAACAAGAGAAGAATAAAATAAAAAAAAAACGAAATATAACACAGTCGTAAAAATTCAAAAAATCAACAGAAAAATCGTAAAAACAGAGGTGAAATAGATACAAATACTTTACCAATAATTTTCTGGCTTGCTATGGGCACCTCAATAGAAAATGGTGGGGTTAAGTTAGTCTGGTGATCCTAAACCTCCACCCTACCCTATATCTAATTTAATCTCATTCATTAGTTATAGAATATGAAGGTGGATACTTGTGAAGATACGGATATGACGTCATTCAACAACGATCTCCAAATATGTGTGCCAGTATCAGACGAGGAGTGATCCGATGGTGGGAAAAGAGCAGTAATGTATGTTCTGTTGAAATATTTGGAAACACCACGCAGAGATTTTGACAATAAATCGATGCCACTCAATTTGAAAAGCCACTACATAAATTTCAAAGATAACTTTCAGAAAAAACCATGCACTAACACGGAGTTATTTTTTCCAGGTAAGAAATCATAATTTTATAGATGAATTTAGAAGAATAAAAAATATATTGTCATGTATATCCAAGAAATAAAATGAAAAACACAAAAATACCAGTTCTAAAATACAACACTGTCAGAACAATTCTAAAATACCACACTGTCAGAACAATTCTAAAATACAACACTGTCAGAACAATTCTAAAATACCACACTGTCGGAACAATTCTAAAATACCACACTGTCAGAACAATTCTAAAATACCACACTGTCGGAACAATTCTAAAATACCACACTGTCAGAACAGTTCTAAAATACCACACTGTCAGAACAATTATAATATACCACACTGTCAGAACAATTCTAAAATACCACATTATCGGAGCAGTTCTAAAATACCACACTCTCGGAACAATTCTAAAATACCACATTGTCAGAACAATTCTAGTATATCACACTGTCAGAACAATTTTAAAATACCACACTGTCGGAGCAGTTCTAAAATACCACACTGTCGGAACAATTCTAAAATACCACACTGTCGCAACAATTCTAAAATACCACACTCTCTGAACAATTCTAATATACCACACTGTCGGAACAATTCTAATATACCACACTGTCGGAACATTTCTAATATACCACACTGTCGGAACAATTCTAAAATACCACACTGTCTGAAAAATTATAATATACCACACTGTCGGAACAGTTCTAATATACCACACTGTCGTAATAATTCTAAAATACCACACTGTCGAAACAATTCTAAAATACCACACTGTCGGAGCAGTTCTAAATTACCACACTGTCGGAACAATTCTAAAATACCACACTGTCGTAACAATTCTAAAATACCACACTCTCTGAACAATTATAATATACCACACTGTCGGAACAATTCTAATATACCACACTGTCGAACAGTTCTAATATACCACACTGTCGGAACAATTCTAAAATACCACATTGTCTGAACAATTCTAATATACCACACTGTCGGAACAGTTCTAATATACCACACTGTCGGAATAATTCTAAAATACCACACTGTCTTAACAATTCTAATATACCACACTGTCGGAACAATTCTAATATACCACACTGTCGGAATAATTCTAAAATACCACACTGTCGAAACAATTTTAAAATACCACACTGTCGGAATAATTCTAAAATGCCACACTGTCGGAATAATTCTAAAATCAATTATTAAAAACGTAGAGAGAGGCAAAATCCAGACCGTTAAAAACAAATACACGACCGCATTTCTTTTGCGAGACCCATCAAATACACCACTAGTCATGGGCAGACAAGCCAAAGGTGATAATGATGTTTTTCTTGTTGATCAATCCAACATTGTAACACAAATATACCATTCTACGGAACGACGATATAAATTGAAAGAGTCATATTACCCAGGATATGTAATGTTATTTAAAGAGCCAACAATTATTCCAAGAAAGGGATTTTAAAAATGTTAGAAAAATATACGATGAAGTTGAAATTCATACAGGAACAGGACGAGGAGAGCGATTTCCGGCAAAAGGCAATTATTGATTAAATTTATATAAAAACTTTGAGATAACAAAGGGGCTAATGAAAAGTCATAAACCGGTGGACAGACAAAACAGGGAACATAAACACATCATGGTCTGAAAATAAAACGCTACACAGAACACAAGATTGAGCAACACCAACTTCAATTAAATCCAGTTTGAAGAAAGGTATCACGAAAGCTAATCAGGTCTTGTTCCACTAGTAGTACCCGTCGTGTTACTCATATTAAAACATCGGTGATAAGTCATGAACGAGGAGAGAACGACGGGATTTGTCAACGACTAACATAATATATCCATGGTCATCTAACAAACAGAACGGCTCACAAAGTCATGATATCATGTTTTAGTCCTAGATATGTTTTGTCTACGACCTATGTATACGGTCATGTCTGAGGCTACACGTTTATATGATCTACTCTAAATACCGCTGATTAAAACGGTCATGTCTGAAGTTACACTTTTATATGACCTTCCAAAAGTACCGCTGATTAAAACGGTCATGTCTGAAGTTACAAGTTAATACGACCTACCCCAAGTACCGCTGATTAAAACGTTCATGTCTGAAGTTACACGTTAATATGACCTACCCCAAGTACCGCTGAAAAAAACGGTCATGTCTGAAGTTACACGTTTATATGACCTACCACAAGTTCCGCTTATTAAAACGGCCATGTCCAAAGTTACACGTTTATATGACATACCCCAAGAACTGCTGATTAAAACGGTCATGTCTGAAGTTACACGTTTATATGACCTACCCCCAAGTACCTCAGATTAATTGAATAAGGGTTCTGAGGCGTGAGGGAGACCTTCCTCAGATAGACTAAGGGTTCCGAGGCTTGAGGTAGACCCTCCTCAGATTGACTAATGGTTCTGAGGCTTGAGGGAGACCTACCTCGGTTTGACTAATGGTTCTGAGGCTTGAGGGAGACATTCCTCAGATAGACTAAGGGTTCCGAGGATTGAGGGATACCTACCTCAGATTGACTAAGGGTTCCGAGTCTTGAGGGAGACCTTTCTCATATTTACTAAGGTTTCCGAGGCTTGAGGGAGACCTTCCTCAGATTGACTAAGGGTTCCGAGGCTTTAGGGAGACCTACCTCATATTGACTAAGGGTTCCGAGGCTTGAGGGAGACATTCCTCAGTTTTTCCTAAGGGTTCCGAGGCTTGAGGGAGACCTTCCTCAGATTGACTAAGTGTTCCGAGGTTTGAGGGAGACCTACCTCAGATTGACTAAGGGTTCCGAGGCTTGAGGGAGACCTTTCTCAGATTGACTAAGGGTTCCGAGGCTTGCATGAGACCTACCTCAGATTGACTAAGGGTTCCGTGGCTTGAGGGACACCTTCTCAGTTTGACTAATGGTTCCGAGGCTTGCGGGAGACCTTTATCAGATTGACTAAGGGTTCCGAGGCTTCAGGGAGACCTACCTCAGATTGACTAAGGGTTCCGATGATTTAGGGAGACCTTCCTCAGATTGACTAAGGCTTCCGAGGCTTCAGGGAGACCTTCCTCAGTTTGACTAAGGGTACCTAGTTTTAAGGGAGACCTTTCTCAGTTTGACTAAGGGTACCGAGACTTGAGAGATACCTTCCTCAGTTTGACTAAGGGTTCCGAGGCTTGAGGGAGACCTTTATCAGATTGACTAAGGGTTACGAGACTTGAGTGATACCTACCTCAGATTGACTAAGGGTTCCGAGACTTGAGAGAGACCTTTCCCATATTGATTCAGAGTTCCGAGGCTTGAGGGAGACCTACCTCAGTTTAACTAAGGGTTCCGAGGCTTGAGGGAGACCTTCCTCAGATTGACTAAGGGTTCCGAAGCTTGAGGGAGACCTTTCTCAGATTGACTAATGGTTCCGAGGCTTCAGGGAGACCTACATCAGATTGACTAAGGGTTCCGAGGCTTGAGGGAGACCTACCTCAGTTTAACTAAGGGTTCCGAGGCTTGAGGGGGACATTCCTCAGATTGACTAAGGGTTCCGAGGCTTCAGGGAGACCTTTATCAGATTGACTAAGGGTTCCGAGGCTTCAGAGAGACCTACATCAGATTGACTAATGGTTCCGAGGCTTGAGGGAGACCTTCCTCAGTTTGACTAAGGGTTCCGAGGCTTGAGGGAGACCTTCCTCAGATTGACTAAGGGTTCCGAGACTTGAGGGAGACCTTTATCAGATTAACTAAGGGTTCCGAGACTTCAGGGAGACCTACCTCAGATTGACTAAGGATTCCGAGGCTTCAGGGAGACCTTTATCAGATTGACTAAGGGTTCCGAGGCTTGAGGGAGACCTACCACTGATTGAATAAGGGTTCCGAGACTTGAGGGATACCTACCTCAGTTTTAATATATTACATTATTTAAGAATTATCTTTTACCAGAAATCAAATATGCTTAAGCTGAACTAACCAAAGAATCTGTTAATTTCTTTTTGCTATGTGTATTATATTCTATTAATGTTGGATTAAAATGATAATCATATAACTTTGTATGTTACGTTCATAAATATATTATATATGTTCTTATTGATTTAATGATTTGATTTGATTTATTGTGTTTAACGCATCTTTCAGCAATATTTCAGCTATATCATGGCGACCAGTTTTAGTTGTGGAGAAAGCCGGAGTACCTGGAGAGAACCACCGACCATGGGCAAGCAACTGGTAAACCTTATAACTTGCGGCTGCGAGTTGAATGTACCTTTTTTTGTGATTTACAAGTGCGGGCGCGAACCCCCGTCGTATTTGTGATAGGCTTGTATGAGTAGCTAGGTAATCCAACTACCTAACTCATTGAGCCACCCGAGCCCCAATTTGGTCTGATTGTGTTTTACTCTCTAGTACATACATGTATAGGGAAATAGTTTGCATTGTTCCTGTACCTATGTATCTATAATAATAATGAGAATAAATAATATTTAAAGTAAAAAAAATATTCTCCATTTGCATACATGAGTTAATTTCCGTACGACGGGTAAATTCCTTGAAGCTTGATCTACATAAAGTTTAGTTTAAAAAAAATATCAACCAGCAATTGAAAATACTCAGGATGCAGAATTTTCATCATTTAACCAACACCCCAATCTTGGTAAAATCACATCTGTCGTGGTGCGGTGACATATCAGAAAAAGGAGCAAGTGAGTGGTGTGATTTAATATCCCAAGTTAGTTTTTTTTCTATTTTTCGGGCGCTCGGCAATCCAATATGCCTCGTCTAATACAAAAACTACCACCAAGATTATAATTTATTAAATACGAATACGAATATTCTATTACACCCATGCAACGGTCTATAAATTGGTTGATTGATTTTTATTTAACGATCGGTCAAGCCAGCAGTATTTCAACTATTTTCATTACGAGAACCAGCTCAATAATATATAACAATATAGGAGTGAGGGAAGGGGTAGGTCAACCGGGTCAACGATTTTTGCCTCCTACTGCAAAAACATGAAGAGTTGGGTTTGGTATTTTGTAGCTGGTGCAAGGCGCCTACTCGTTTTCGAAATCTATGAAAGATGTCTTTATCGTGATGCTAGCGTAGCCCTCCCCATACACGTTGCCCAATATGGTCCTCGGGTAGGACTTTCCGGATTACTAATCGGCATTCAACATCGAGAGGCCCCCTTTATTCGTCACCTGGGGACGCACTGAATAGCACTGTAGGTCTGAGCCATTGGAACCTTTACAACTACCCAGAAACGGTCCATATTTCATTCAGTACATATTATTTCATTAAATAGACGTCAGAGAAAACCGAAGGTCCATTCAAGAATGCACAATCAGGAGACACTGGCAACATTGGCATCACAAGACACATGACAAAGACAAACAAAAAACAGAACACAATACCGAAAACAGATCAGCAATACGGACCCCATCAAAAATCGGGGGGTGAAAACAGGTGCTGCCGAAGGATAAACAGTGCTTTACTCTTATAAGACACCTTCATAATCTGTATGGCGTTTACTTCAACCTAGGAATAAAGTAGACCTGTTTGAACAGCTTTTGCGTCATCAGCTGAGCTCTGTCCAGAAAATCAATGTACGGACACAAGCCCTTGAAAAATGTATGAGTTGTGAAATATAAACTCCGTGCGCTGGTGATCCTGGAAAATTGCTACTGATGAAAATTGTTCAGTGACGGAACATCATCTATATAGTTAATACAAGTTTCATTCTAATATTAATGGTTAGTTATCGGATAGGAATATTTGTTTAATTAAAATAATCTGCATGTATACACATTTGACTTTATTTCACATATGAAAATAAGAAAATAAAATTATTATCTATATCCAGAAATTTTTATTTTCTGCATTTCTTAAATGAGCACTTTTGGGATTGTGTGAGATTTGTTTTCCTTTTCTGTTCTAAAAATTATCAGTATTCTATTTCAAGTATACTTCCGTTCTCTTCAAAGGCCACGCTTTCGCATATCAAATACGATACCTGATATATTCGTATGAGTCAGACTTCATAGAGGGGCTTCTCCAGACAAACGAAAAGAAGCTAGCCCGATCCTTTAATTTCCCGTTCCGTATCACGTTTTCACTAAATAGTTCTAGGTTTGGTGATTTTCGGTGATCGCATCTGTCCCATTGAGCTTGAAATAAAGGATACCACAGATACAGATAGGTCTGCTTGATATCTTGGCCTACACCTCCAAATTGACAGGAAGTGGAGGTTAAGAACAAAACTTTACAACAAAAGATATGATTTCAACTTTCCCATTTTAAACTTTCTATTTATGTGTAGCAACATTCCAACAGTACCTGCATATGGAGTATATATTTCTCAGTTTATACGATACTCCAGAGTTTGTTCCTATCAGGATATCCTTAATAGATGGTTGCTGCTAACAAGGAAGCCCGGAACCAAAGGTTCCTATTGGAATTGAAGTTACCACTTCGAAATTACTAAGGTCAACACTTGTTCGACAGCTATGGAATATCTGCAGTATCACAAATGATCATGGATATGTTCCACTTGTCGTATACACTCTCCAATCCTTTCTTATATTCACGACTTATCACCGGCTTTGTAACTAGATTAACAGGATGGGTGCCACTAGTGGAGCAGGAACTCCCTACTCTTGCGGGCCACCTGCGTTTACCCCCGGTTTTAAGTGGGTTTCGTGTTACTCGATCTTTAATTTTATGTATATGTTTTGTAGATCGTTGCTTGTCCTTTTTCGCTTGGCCATTGTGTTGTCTGTTCTTCTTCGATTTATGGATTAATTCCTTCTTAATACCCCTATCTTCCAACTCTTCTACACCTCTAAATAACAGAAAGCGGAATGTAAATGGGACCGGATAATACGACACCATCTGCACAAAAACGATAATTTGCTTATGTTGATTATTAGTATAGATATGACAAGTTCCACGTCACTAAGGATACATATATTTTGTATAAAGCTCAAGATTAGGAGCTGTACTAGTAATGTATACAACAGCGCTTCTCATATATTTGTGTGGGAAGATCGCCATATTACTCTTAATTAGTCCCTTACAAAAATATGTCCGACAGCCCTGTCCTCTATCCAATATGACCGTTGTTGCGAAGAATAAAAATATTTTTTATAATAACTTAGATATCTAATTTAATGCGCTTTTCCCGAACGGTTGTAACTAGTCTTGAATCAGTTTCGAGTGCAAACGAAAGCCTATAATTTCAGTTAATAGTTTATTGTATTCATATTGTTTATTAAGGACTGTACCTTTTTATTTGATAACGTAAAACAAGTGAAACTAGCCAAAACGAGCACTCGTTGAGTTCGATTCGACTCAATCAACATAAACAAAGAAATCGAATGTCCCCTTTTTAGCAGCTTATCGGCAAATATAGCTACAACTGTCAATGGACAGAAAAAACTAATTTAAATATGGCTTCCACTCAAAACACATAAAAGGTACAGAACTTGAAATGAAACTTGACTTGCATATTATTGTTCATTAATAATGTGGGACAAGTTTGGTTTATGGTGGAATCCAGAGAAATATGCAACATAAGGTACACAAGACGAGATAAAACAAGGCAAAAACAAAACACAATATGTGGTGAACACTACTATGCGCATACAAATATAAAAAAAGGAAAATAAGACTTTCGCCCTCCTACAAACAATTGGGCACAACACAGCCAGGATTCAATGGGTACGTGAACATCGTGTTTATGCTGCAATTGTAACGGACATCACAACACGGAACACGGAATACATTCATTGGTACTTCTAAAGAGACTCTATATATGTTCCTAATGTTAAACCTCAACAACTGTGTATGTGATTCTGGATGGATATTTAAAATA